>JAVLUZ010000144.1:588280-813280 GCA_036768485.1 Mermis nigrescens
GCTTCATTTGAATCTAAGCTTCGAGGTTTAATTATTTAGAGTGTGAATTATTCAAGTCTCAAACCCACGTGTGAAAAACGACTATTTTAATGGCAAAATAATGGAAATAGAAGCGTGATACCAATGTTTTTCACAGAAAAAATCAAGAATTTTCACAGAAGTTCCTACGTCATCTGCTATTGAATTTTAATGACCAGAAAAGTTTTCTTGATATTATTGCGGCTAGACTCATCCAATAGCCCTTTCCGAAAAATACGCGTGAGTTAAGTAATATACCATACAAAAATTTATCAATATTGATTATTATCCATTAATACTATAAAAGTAAAGCATAAATAAAATTGAAATAAAACAATGCACAAGCGAACATGGATAAAAATAAAATAATATATTAAATAACAAGATAACACGAAATAAATATAGTAAAATGAAGCAAGAAACTAATATTTTAATGGAAACACCATAAATGAAAAACGCGATAAGAAGATTTCGTTTCATAAAATAAAACCACAAAAATGCGCAAAGTGTAGAAGTAAACATAATTAAATACATTGAAAAATTAGTTGAAAATTTTGATTTGTAGGTATTGATTTATATTCTGTTGCGGCGCACGAAATCGGGCACGCTTTAGGCCTAAAACACTCCCAAACGAACATAGCTCTCATGGCGCCCTTCTATCAAGGTTACTCGGGCGACACGATTTATTTGCAAACCGATGATATTCAGGGACTCCAACGAATATACGGTGAGCGAATTATTCGAAGTCATATGCATTTGATTTATATATTTTTCATATATTTTTGATTTATTTTTATTTTTTAAAATTATTTTTATCCTTTTTCTTCTTTTTTTGAACATGTACCATCTTTCTCAAAGATTTTAATCCTTTCTCCCGCCCTTTTATGTATGCAAGAATTAAATTTCGTGACTCAATAAAATAGTTACGAACACGACATGTTCGTTTTTGTCAAAATCGGTTATTTATTAAAATTAATTATTTATTGTTGAATCTGATTCATCGGAAAAAACTGTACAATTTCATAAAATTGTGGAAAATACTTATGTTTTTGGTGAATTCATGGAGTTTTTATTTTTTTAAGTTGGAAGCCCTCGCTGTTGCTTTTGTTTCAATTTAATTAGATCTGTCATAGCAAAGACAAATGCTCCGATGGAACAAAAAAAGTGAATATACTTGGAATGGGGCTTCATAAAAGATATAAGAGGAGGGGGCTGGGAAAAAGCTACCTTTGTATGCCTACAGAAGTCAGAAGGAAAAATATGCTCAGTTATGGCATCCAAGCCTGCAAAACTCGCAAAATATACTAAAAATCAGACTTTTTGAGCAACGTAAAAATCGAAATATATTCTGCAGCTTGCAGCAGGTGTAGCACTTTAATCTAACGAATGAATACATGGCATGGATAGTTTACAGCCTACAGCTTTATCAAAACAGTAATGCTGAACTTTCCCGTTGCTGCGCGGCAAAACTGCATCAGACTTCTATGATACATTTTAGCCCAATTTATGTGGATTAAATTTAGTGAAAGCCGTTTTATTTGGTAAATTAGACGGAATTATATGCGCTTAATATTGGTTTACAGCTACTGAAAATGGATAATAAATTTAATGTGAAATAGTGCTTGCACTTGAGCCTATTTTTCTTTCTGACTTTTGTAGGCATACATAGGTAGCTTTTTCCTAGTCCCCATCCTTTTATACCCTTGATAAAGCACAATTCCAAGTATATTCACCTTTTCTTGTTTTATCAGAGTATTTTTCTTTCCTAAGACCCTACTTTTAATTAGAAAGATTTGAGTAAATCAGTTAGTAAAGACATATGGTAACATACCACAATAATTTTTTGCATTTTCAGCAGTCTGAGAACGCGAAAAATAAGATTGTTCTGAACATTAGCATTATCTTTTTTCAAACAAGACATTCTAACCTTGTTTAAACAGGTCAAATCTTTTCAGCGTAAACTTTACGCAACTACAGGAGTACAAAGAAAACTTTCACTCATTTCCGTAATCCTGACGTTACATGGAACATTTTGAAAAAGTTATGCTTTTGAAAATCTCTGGAATTAAAGCCAATTTTCACTGGAAACCTTACTCATCTATTGGGTGTAAAGAAAACATACAGTTTAATTTGAAATCCATACCTTCCAGAACAAATTCTGAAAAAATTAACATGTTGTAAAACTGTGAAAGTAAAATAAATTTGAAGTGTAAACTTTCTACATCATCAATAAATAGTGTAAGCTTCATACAAGTACTGGGTGTAGAGAAAACTAACAGTCAGATTCGTAACTCCGATGTTATATGTAACATTTTGAAAAAATTAAGCTTTCACAACGATCTGGAACTAAAATTCATTTTCCGTGTAATTTTTACACAACTGCAGAATGTAAGGTAAACATAGTCAGATTCATACTCCTGACGTTACGGAGAACATTTTGAAAAAATTCACGTTTTATGACGCTCTGGACATGAAATGAATTTTTAGTGTAATTTCACACCTCCGCAATAACTGAATAATTTCTGCAATAACTGAGTAGTGTAAAATTTACACAAATAATGGGTTTAGAGAGAACTAACAGTCAGATTCGTAATTTTGACGTCACGGAGAACATTTAAAAAAATTACGTTCCGCAACGCTCTGGAAGTAAAATTAATTTTTAGTCTTAACTTTACACCTCTACAATGACTCAATATTTGGCGTAATTAAATGCGCTTACGTGCATGCGTGAACCTACATGTTTTATAATTAGTATCATGTCCCAACTCACATCGGGATAAGGTGACAGGCGCAAACCTGACAAAAACATTTTTTAACCCAAAAGATGGAACTTTACACCTCTAAAATTAAGTCAGTATTGAGTGTAAAGGAAGTTGACCAAGTGCGATATGTAACCATTGACATTTACCTTATGTTTAGAGTAGTTGGCACTATTCACTTTAGAACCGAAGTGAATGATTGACAAAAAACAGTCAGAAAAGTGTTTTTTTACCTTAGAATTTAAACTTTAAATCGTTAGAATCAACTCTGTATTGAGTTTAATGAAATGCGTCTAAGTGGGATCTGTAACCCTTAAAACATACTTTATTTTTATAACATTTCGCATGCCCCAACTGATAATCGGAGAGGTTGGCAAATTAAAAGAAGATAGTGTTTTTTTCGTCCACTGCTTGAGTGTAAACTTTAAACCGCTGCAACTGACTCCGTATTACGTTTACACAATCGCAAATAAATTCCTTGTGTAGCCCTTTGAGTGTAGTAGTTTTTCATGAATAGGTTTTTGAGGGACTCTTGTGCGAAGAATTTGGCAGACATAAACAAGTCGAAAACTCGACCAGAATCTGTCTTTACACTCGCAAATTTTTACACTCTTTACGCTCCCCCTGAAGAACTAATGCGAAATTCAAAGAAACAAAAAATGTATATTTAGAGAATTTTTTCCTACAATTCTATACTATTAAATTGGATGAGACATTTACACAGAGTTGTGTAGACACTGAGCGAAAGAAACCACCAAAAATCGCTATATGTTATAACGTTACGCCAAAACTTTTCACGCTCATCACAAACTCAATTTTGAGTGTAATCAAAAAAGAGCGCATAATCTTTTTTATTTCCTCTTTTTTACAAAAACCGCACCTTCTAGGTGTGTCCCGTTATAGCTATAGGGGGCTCATATGTTAGGGGTACCCAAGTATATTATACGTTGGAGCTAACGCGCTACCTATGATCATTTAAATGAATCTTAGTTGATTTAGGCAAACAATTTGATGATCAACTAGACGGCAGTGATAAATTAGCCTTAAAACGATTTTACTACGAAAAGGTGGATCGTGTACAAAAGGATTATGGTGATAACGAGGACGATACGAAATTTTACGACAAAACGTTCGACATTTGCCGCGATCCGTCCTTGGACGCTATTACTGTGATAGGCAACGGGAGCACCTACGCGTTTAAAGGTGAAAAGTTATGAATATTTATTATGACCGGATTTTTGGGTAAAGATTTTGAAGGTCTAGTCCATAAATGGACAACAGTCGAATTCTAGGAATCTGGGTGGTGTAAAACTTGCGAAAATCTCATAAAAATATGACAAAGTTCATTCCAGGTTCTATCGATTTTTGTTCGGATTCTCGGGGACTTCGGCTTCTTAAGAGACAATTTCTGAGAAAATTGACCTTCCCATGTGCAATGATGTGATAAGTGAAAAATAAATTTCCCTAAAAATCAGCTATTTAGAATGGTTTTTGACCCTGAGCACGAAATTGATGATTATTTTGCTTAGAACTCAAAACTTATCTAGCTACAGTAACCCAAAGTTTACGGTTTTGTCAATTTTTGCAATATTTAATAGTCATTACCTTAGGCTGTGCCCTGTCTTCAGGTTTAGTGATAAACTCATGAAATTTTATCCATTGACCAACCGATAAATGCAGTTTAAACTACAGAAGAGAAATCTGGGAAAAAATGAATTTTTTCATTTTACACAACTGTTTAAAGTCGTTTATTTATTGATGGGAAAGATAAAATTTTACACTAAAAATGGCGTAACGTGCTCAATACATGAGAGCGACAAAAATTTTTTCCACAATTATGTATTTCCATGTTGTACATATAATCAATGAAAATTACGGAAAAAATTCCCAGCAGCAGAAGTTATACAGGTTTTACTAATTTCTATTGATGCCCTATTTTAATAAAATTGGGCACAAGAATTGATGCTGCATCATCAATATGGGAGCAGGATATAAGATAGTTCAAGAAAATATGAATTCTTATATTTTGTACATGGCTGTGAAAAATTAACAGAAAATCACTTTTGGAACATGAGTTATACGGGTTTTTACTAATGTCATTTTGTAATTTTTAAGCAAAATTTTACACAAAAACTAATGCAACATAGTTAATCTGCGAGCACAACAAATTATATTTTCCATGATTTTGCATATTTTGATTCAATTCTTGACTCTCGAAAATAGTTGACAAAAACTTGTTAAACTAAAGTAATGCGGATTTTCTTAACTTTGGCAGACAGTTTAGTTTACTAAAACTTGGGAAGGCAATTAAGTATTTTGTGAATCGATGGAGAAGGGCAAAAAATTTTTTGAGCTATTTTTGGCGGGCTCGATGCAATGATGAAGTAAAACTTTGAAGAAAATTCGAGTATTGCATATTTGTGCACAAAAATCTTTGACTAAAGCCATCAAAATATGACTTATTATCATTCAGTCCATGAACAATCTTGTAATGCGCCAAATAAGAAAAACACAGTTCTCAACATTCAATTTGAGCGGTTTTTGGCGGGTTAGAACACTTGACTATAAAAACAATAAATTCAGCATGAAGCGCCAGAAAAATTTGGCTTTACTAGCGCCTAAATACTCTAAAAACCTGTTTTGGCGCTAGTATACATATGTAGATGTACTTCAAGAATTTATCACCCTTCGGGATATCAGAAATTTTCCATTTTGGGTGGGGCAGGCTCCCTTCTTGCCTTCTGTATGTGGACCTGATGGTAGTTATACTGGTTAATATTTATGAACTAATAATGTGGCATGTAAATAGTGTGTGGTAAAAAATCTAAGACCAAAAGTTATTTCATTTTGAAGATGGTGCGGATTTATTGACATTGGTCAGTGCATTTAAACAATTTTGTTCTTTGCATTTGCTTTTGTTTTTGTATCATTTCAACATGCAGAGAAGACTATATGCAATGACGTTCAAGTTAATCAAAAAAAAACAACAAAATACATACATAGTAGCTTGGCTATTTAGCAGCAAAACATTCACTATCTAACAAATCATTCTCCATCTCAAGGTGAGAATCAAACAGTTTTTTGACTGATTCAGCAACATGCAAAAAACAGGAAGGAAAATCGAAAGTATTTTTCGTATTGTTAATCTATGCAAAAACACTATGAAATCAAGTATTCATTACACTATGCTCTGCATGCATGCAGTTTTCTAATTTTCTGAGCCAAAACACCAACGGGAAAAAGGTTTTTAACCAATTCATTTTATTATATCATAGAGATAAACATTAAATAAGTGCCTACTACTCGTATGTGAAATTTCAAATGGTGAAATTTCAGTGTGCGCGTGAAATAAAATATAGTAGGAAGTTTGCAAAGACCTTTTGCTTCATTTGTCAAATTAAAGGTGCTGTTAATGTTTGCATGAAATTTATATAACAAAATAATTGTTTAATAATACCCATATAAGCTTCTGCTTGATCTGTTTTCCTAAAATAAATAATTTTTTTACACAAATATAGCTGGCTTTCCAAGATATACGTTTGCCAAAGTCTGCTGCATCAATTTTTGTGTAAAAGTTTAAAAAGTTTACTTATGAAGATAGCAAAACCCACATAATTGCTGATTTATAAGACATTGTCGTTAAACTTTTCACAACATACAATATAAGAATCTCTTATCATTTGCTCACAGTTTGTGGATCTGCATCAATTTTTTTCGTCGAATTTTGATAAAATAACGTCTCTGCCAAAGTTAAGAAAATCTGTTTTACTTTAGTTTGGCAAGATTTTTCCGCGAGTTTCGAGAGTTAAGGATCGAATCAAAATAAGCAGGATCATGGAAAGTAGAATTTGTTGTGCTCGCGGATTAACTATGTTGCATTAGTTTTTGTGTATAATTTTAGTTAAAAATTACATAATGACATTAGTAAAAACCCGTATAACTCATGTTCCACAAGTGATTTTCTGTTGATTTTCTACAGCCACGTACAAGATATAAGAATTCATATATTCTTAAACTATCTTATTTTCTGTTCTCATATTGATGATGCAGCATAAATTCTTGCGCCCAATTTTATTAGAATAGGGCATCAATAGAAATTAGTAAAACCTGTATAAATTCTGCTGCTGGGACTTTTTTCCCGTAAATTTTAGTGATTATATGTACAACATAGAAACACATATTTGTGGAAAAAATTTTTTGTCGCTCTCATGTATTGAGCACCTTACGCCATTTTTAGTGTAAAATTTTATATTTTTCATCAAGAAAAATACGACTTTAAACAGTTGTGTAAAGTGGAAAAATTTATTTTTCCCAGATTTCTCTTCTGTAGTTTAAACCACATTTATCGGTTGGTCAATGGATAAAATTTCATGAATTTATCACTAAAACTGAAGACAGGGCACAGCCTAAGGCAATGACTATAAAATATTGCAAAAATCGACAAAACCGTCAACTTTGGGTTACGGTAGCTAGATGAATTTTGAGTTCCAAGCAAAATGATCATCAATTTCTTGCTCAGCGTCAAAAAGTACTTAATATAGCTGATTTTCAGGCAAATTTATTGTTCACTTATCACATCGATGGTCGAACTTCTCAGAAATTGTGTCTTAAACCCACTTCCCCCACGCCCACGTGTGGTCTAAACCATAGGTGCGCAGAACGGTCGATGGGGGTCGACAGAGAGCTTTCTTGAGCCACATGGCATAAAAAACCGGTGTAAATGGTTAATGCATGGTTTCTGGTCATTCCGAACACTTTTGCAGACGGTAAATAAAATATGAGTATCTGACAATAAAATTTTTGAAAGTAAGGTCAAATATATATTTTAAAAGAAAAACGTTGTTTTTTTATGCTGTCTTAAGAAAGCTTTTGGGTGATCTACGGAAGTCAATGGCAATTGCAGGTTAAAATTTATCAGCTTTCACGAATGATGGCCTCCTATTACTCAATAATATATTTATTCATTTATTTATTATAATTTTTTATATTTAATACCTGTATAATTTAATCAATTTAATTATGCGATGTCGTTTCATCTTGTATCTTGTTATTATTTGTGTCTTAATTCTTCTATGATTCTTAATATTTGTAAAACGCAATCAGAAAGTACTTGCCAGTACCTCAAGACTTTGTTTCTGTCGCGGAATTTTATTCATTATTTTATTCGCTCATTTTTCACTAAAAAAATTGAACGCGCTTCACAGAAATAAAATTTTATATTGCCTGACTTTTGTAACTGACTCAATGCGCTGTATCTCAAATCAGGTAATTTATATTGGAGATTGAACCAGCTGTCCTACGATCCCGGTTTCCCCCGAAATATCAATGAAGATTGGCCTGGTCTGCCAAATTCTGTCGATTCAGCTTTAACGGATATCAGCGGTGATACATATTTTTTCAAGGTAAATTGAACAGGTGCTTTGAAGCCAAAATATTCGTCATTCGAATTTTCTTCTTCCGTTATAATATAATCAAATGAACTTTATAGATTATGTCTGTTTTTGATAAATATTTACCATGCTTTTATTTTAAAAATCAATAAAAAAGTAGAATAAGGCATTTTTATCGGTTTTTTACGATTCTCTGTCATAACGATTGTTTTTGTTATGACATTTTTTAGGTGATAAATTTTGGCTCTTTGATTCGCAAGGGCGCGCCTACGATGGATATCCAAGAAGGATTTATGACGTTTTGCGGGATATTCCCGAGAATATAGATGCAGCTATGCTGTGGGCATACGACGATAAACCATATTTTTTTAAAGGTTCAAAGCATATTACTGTAGTTTTTATTGTAAAATACAAATATTTTATGAAAATTTAAGACCATTCATAAAGAGCGACAGAAATCTTATATTTATGATGTTTTTCATCTTTTCGCAGTGCCATAGAGTATGCGGTTGACTTTATTCCCTTTAGCTCAGCTATACTTCTTTATATATGCGCCCCTTTTTTACGTAAAATATTAGTCAGTTGCACAAAATTGTTACTGTCGCATAAAAATGCAAAAGTACGGTTTACAGTGTTTTCATTGCCTTAAAATATCATAAAAATGGTCAGCTTTGCAATCTAAGGTTTCGGCTATTTACTGCTGTCCTTGCTTTTCTTGTGAAATTTGAAATAATGAAGAGATTCGTAGAATGTACATATATTCCTTCCATGTATGTTTTGCTGACTATGTTTTCTATAATTTTTATTTTTATATTTGTTTTGGTTAGCAAAATCAGATGGCTCTTGGTCTGCCCCAAATCTTATTTGCATTGTAAATATGATAATTATTCTTCATATGCGCTTATACAGTTTTTATGGCGGCTGTCATGATAGTGTCTTAAATCAATTTAGCTCTTATCTACCTATTTTGACTTTTCTTTAAATTTCGCAGGTTTTACACATATTTTCATATCTCAAAGAAGCATTTTTAGCCATTTTCTAGCCTTCCCACATTTCTCAATTTTTTATATATTTTATATCTTTTCAGTTTTTTTATATTTCGTGCATTTTTGCGTTTTAGACATACTTGCGCTTTTTATATTTTCATTTCTTTTGTGTTTTTATCGTTCGATATTTCGAAAGTGCCTGCCTTCCTAGTGACAAATTTACCGGAATATCAAAAATTTTATCTGGGCTGGTTCATGGGTTTCTTTCTGATTAGCAATGTTTGAATTTGAGGTCGTGTTTTTTATCTGTGGATTTTTATTAATTTTTTCTGAAAATAGTAAATAATCACTTTTTTAATTTTTTAATTTTTTAACCCTTTTTCGTATATTTTTTAGTTTCTCAATCTTGTTTAATCATTGGCAATCATTGCTCAATTAAAGGCGATAAATATTGGCGATACTCACGATATGGATTTTATCGGAATTCTTGGCCCCGATCCACCAAAACTATTTCGCCTCAACTACCCGACAAAATCGATGCGGCTTTCACGTGGACTAACGGCAAATCTTATTTATTTGCCGGCCCTTATTACTATCGTTTGACTGCTTGGAGAGTGATAAAGGTAAATTTAAATTCTGGCCGATAAAACTCAAAATTTAAATTTTTTATATGTGTCCGAGATTATTGAATAAATGTTTAAGTTGTTGAAATTCTTCGGAATTCTCAGCTGTTCTACTGTTTTTAATGTGTTTTTGGTGGATTATAATGATGGACAAAAAAATTTTTGACATTTTATTATAAAGAATAGTTACAATGATATTCGAAATGTATCATTAATTTTTAATTGTGTCAAATTTTTGGGCTCTTTTTGAACTTTTTTAGTTACAACTTTGTATAAGCTCCAGAGAACAACGAAACTTTAAATACTGTTTACTGTATTCTAAAACTAGCTTTTTCCAATAAATCATGCGCGGATTCAGAGGAAGCCTCGGGGGGAGGCAGAACCGATGCTGTCAAAAAATATTTGGTGCAGTTGAGAATGGCGCGTATTTTTTGAATATTTTAGTCATTCTTTTATATGATTTTTCGAATTTTTCGGCGCTTCGCGCCGGGTAGTATTCATTAAAGACATTTACTGACTTCCTTAGCGCTCTAATAGCCTGATTAATATGTCAAAAGAGTTTTTGATGTACAGAATAAGGATTTTTCAGTTCTTAAAATGATCTATCGATTATTTTTACGGTGCTTTGCGCCGATTTTCGTACTGATTTTATGCATTTTTCGCGGAAAACTTTTTAAAATTTCAAATTTTTTCCAGATCAAAAATGATTATGTCTATCAAAAGATGGCAGAAATCCATACTTTAAAGATAATGGACGAAGTTTTTGGATAATTTTCGATTCTATTATGAAAATTTGAGGTTCGACTTCTTTTCCAGAAAATCTTGGATCCGCAACTGCAATAAATAAAGATTTAAAGAGATTAGAGCATATTGCTGTACTGATCTACATGTTTGCAAGACCGGAGTTATGCAACTCGATAGTTTCCGAACTTTAGAAAGTGCCAAAAAATTTTCGTTGCAGGAGCAAGACACCATCATTTCTTGCTTTTCCCGTCAAATTTATGTAGTTACTGACATCAAAATGGTAAAAAATAAAGAAATTTGCAAAACAAAGTCCGAGAAAAATTTTTTAACCCACGCGGGAGAGTCCACTAATTTCTAGGATACAAAACTTCCAAATTTCTTGCGCAAATAGCATAATATAATGTGTTTTAATATTTCTGTCTCCTGGTCACAACTTAATATTTCGACATTTAATATTTATTTTTGCTTATTCTGGTATTTGTTTACTGCAGATTTTTGTACGTGTGGTATATTTTAATTCATTCTTCATTTCGATCATTTCTTATATCCAATCTTTCCGAATTACTCTATCTTTTCATTATTTACTTTGTGTTTTGTGAATGCCGCATTTTTATTTTTTTCCGCGCGGTTTATTTTGCTTTCTTTTTATGGCACGACTAACTATTTTTAGATACTTCATAAGCTCAGTGAATACTAAATTATATGTATACAAATTTAATTATATTATAAAATGAGAATTAAAATTAATTTATAAATATTTTGAATAAATGACTAAACTCTATGATTGCTTTGAGTTCTCAAAACATTTATCAGCTTATAAGCGCTTATCCGCGAAAAACGGGCGAATGGTGGTTCGGTTGTTCGTCCAAAGACGAAGATAGCAGTGGTGGGAGAGCGAAGCGACAAGTTGCCTTTGATGACAAATAAAATTTGTTTATTCCAGCAGTGTAATGTACATTAAGTGTTTTTTCAAACTTGGAGCATTAAATGCACAAAATCGATTTCTAGCATGCATTATTATAGGGGTATAGTGGTCTACACTTCTCTAGAACTCAACAGACCCCAGAATCCCAAAGACTCCTCTAGAATAAAATTTTCCAAATTTTTTCGTTTTTGTCCTATTTTTCGGTGACAACGATTGAACTCGATAAGAAACGTCGGAAAATTGTTTTTGCCTCCGACAATCAGTTTTTTGAAACTATTTTCTACCTTAAAAGTGATTTAGCCGCAGACCCCCTTTATCCCGATAATTGACGCGCTGTCCATATGCATGTATGTTTGTATGTATGTTGCGACCAAACAATGGGCGTTCTTCTGGCCACTTGATTTTAATTTTGTCTTCGACCTCACAAACAAGAGCAAAAATTTTGGCCACACGTGGACGCGGAGGGGGTTTAGACTACACATGAAGAGCATGGGAATCCTAAGGATCAGGCCAAAATATTCTTAAAAAGTGTCTTTTTTGGGCGTAAAACCGATTGGTCACGTCAAAAAAACTTTTTTTGACATTCCGGACGATGCTTTTTATTTCTAGAAAATGAAAACATATTTTAAAAAATAAGAAAAATATTGATAAAAAAGCGTCAGCTGAACAAACTTAAGTCAAAAAATGTGTTTATCGAAAATTTGAGACTTGCGAGCCAAAAATGAGTTAAAAACACTTAAAAAGGCACACTTTGTACAATTTTTTTTACGGAAAATCGACAATTCTGGTGGGGGGGTCGCAGCTATTTAGCGGGGGTCAGTAGCAATTTGGGGGGGGGTCGAATCCCCTTTAAAGAAGACGTTCGGTTATAACCTCCCTCCCGAGAATCCGATAAGCCCCTGAATTTATAGACTCCTTAATTGAATTTTTGTCATATTCTTTAGGATTTTTGTCAGTTTCACAACTCCACACGTGGGCGTGGAGGGTTTGGTGGGTATGAATCCCCTCAGAAGTTGGAATACCCCCCAGAAATAAAAATACCCCACCTCCAGAAATCAATTTTTAAATTTTTTTTTGCTTTTTTAGCGATATTTTGATGCCATTGGATAGTGCTCGATGAGAAACATCGAAAAATGGTGTTTTTTATCAACCACTTTTAAGACCATTTTTTGACCTTTGAAAATTTTTTCACCCCCCCCAGAGATTTTTCAACTCCCCCAGAATTTCGGTGCTGCCTACCTATGATTCCGACCCCACGAGAATCAGATCGATGCCTATGCTGATCCTTCAGAACTTGGTAAACCCACTAAAGAATCCATTAGGTATCAAAATTCTATTCTTAGACCTTTTCCCGATTGGCATATTTGAATTTTCGCGAGTTTTTGATCCGGAGCGTGATAAAAGATATCCATACCATTGTTTTTCTACCATTTTTTTACTTTCAAATTTTCAACTAAGAATTTTAATCTGCCTCACGCTTAGAATTAAAAGTAAATGTTTGTTTATGTTTAGCCGCTTGCTTCTGGCAGAAAGGCGTTTTTGAGCTCAAAACTTTGATATAAACGTACGAGTATAACTAATGTATTACGCGATTTCGCGGATGCGCAAAAACGTTTCTCGACCATCTTTGCGCATCTTCAAACATTTTTGGGAAAAAGACCGTAAGAATTTCAATTTATTTCAAGACAATCCTAGCCCGGTGTTGGTTGTAATAAATATGAATTCCTATCAAACATAGCAGCGGAAAAATCGGAAGGGGTCTAGATAGCCTAAAACTGACATAAATTCCATAAAATGCCAAGAATTTGATTCTGGGTTCAACAGGATTCTCGGGGATCTAACCCCCCTCCCCGTCAACATATATTCCCTTTGTAATATTTGACTAACAAAAGATATGAGACCAATGTGACTTGTGTATCTTGGAATGCTACATACATAAAAATATTTATTCGAAGAAATGCTTGATGCGTCAATCATATATGATAAAATGCGACAAAACGAATAAATACGCAAGTGTAATCGGAGAAAAAACGCTGCAAATTCTAAAAAAATCGACAGGAGCACGAATCCGAGACGAGCCGGCGTACGAGTGAAAGGCCGATAACAAATTAAATGAAAAGTAATTATTTGCATACAAAATCAGCATAAAAACAATTTACTATATATTTATAAATTATTAATTAGGCATGCGTCATCTTGCTATCATCGTCAAGCTATCGCCAAAGTCCGACGGCGATGAAATGACGATTCGTTGGCCTTGCTCGACGATTTGTCGTCGCCGTAAAAATCGTCTTGGCCATTTGCCAAAACTTGATAAGCAGCCGTTTGGGCGGCTTCAGGTGATGGATCCAATTTTTCGGTTATCAGCGGTGGCGGCTCGTTGTGCGAGTAGTAGACTACGTTAAAGAAATCACGCCATACGGCTTTAGCATAGCCCATAGATGTCCTAAATTTGGAATCATTTTATAGATAAAACGATCGAGATGCAACTGAATTAGATAGGCGTGAGAGATTAAAAGCATTTGTTAAAGAATATAAAAATAGGGGATTCTAACACTCGTGCACAAGTGGGGGAGGTGAACATACGTGGGCGTGGGGGATTGTGGGATATGCAACCCCGAAGAAGCCGAATACCCCCATCCCCAAAAACCAAAATATCCTCCCCCAGAATTCAATTTTCAAATTTTTTGTTCTTTTTCGCGATTTTTTGATGTCAATGAATAGTGCGCGATGAGAAACGTTGAAAAATGGTGCTTTTAGCCATACCACCATTTCTAAGATCATTTTTTGACCTTTAAAAACCTTGAACATATATTCCACAGAATTTTTGTGCTGCTTACGTATGGAGGTGATTGAGAGGGTTTACCCTCTCCCCCGAAGAGTTAGGCAGAAGGATACTTTCCGGCGATTCTAAGCTGATGGGGCATTTTTTGCAACATTTTTGTCGGCAAAAGTAGCAATAATGTCATCGTTTTTCCGGAATTTATTGCTCTTTTACTCAAAAAGCGCCAAAGTTGTGTCAAAATGTTGTAAATATCATCTCGCTGAGTTGATCGATTTCTATATTTTTTAGTGTTAAAAGTAATATAATGTAATCAAAATGGATTAAAAATGCATAAAAATGCTGTATTACCATGAAAAAGCGTTTTGTAGGCTAATTTGATCATTTTCGTCATTTGAATGACCAAAAATCGTGAAGACTTAATTTACCGGTTTGGATCATGGAATTTTGCCCCTTCCCTGCCGACCCACACTTAATGCATCTATGGATCTGAACCCCAACACAAATTTTAACTACCTCAGGCGCTAGAAAGTCTTCAGTTCGGGCAGAATCGTCAAATTTTCATTAAGCATGTAAGCTTGACGGAATTTTTCTTGATTTTTACATATCTTTAAAATTCTCATCTTCTCTGCGTACATCAGTAGTGTCACTGCTGCAAAACTCAATACACACTAAGGAAGAAAAGAAAAGAAAAGACTTGTAACAGTATGCAAAATTTAAAAACAAAACAAAATCAAAAATACGACCTTTGAACACGCGTAGCGAACAACCCCGTGAGTAGGAAAAATTTTACGTTGTCTGAAAGACATATAAACACTACTTCAAACTCCGAGGAGGAGCTACGATTTTCATTTAAATAACAATATCTCTTGCTAGCTGACTAAAGTAGAGGCAGAGATTACTTATTATAAAACGATATAAAATAAAAAATAAACTGATAAATAAAAATGAAATAAAACCAAACTGAACGAAATAAATAAAAAGTAATATTAAAAATGAAAAATAAGCGAACACTGAAAAATCGCTGCACTTACGCTTTGATGAATAAGCCGCAATAAGTCGTAAATGCCGGTATGAACGCTTCGTCGTATTCGTACAAAATGTAGTAGACGATTCGAGAGGCGGTGTAATCGACGGGTAAATTGTCAAAAAAGCTTCAAAATATCGACAAAAGAATGATATTTGTTCAAAATTTCAATCAAAGTGTCAAAATTTGGTTTTACCGAGAGGAGGGGCTGCAGCAATTTATCATACTTGTTTCGGTAAAATAAGGGTACAATGTGGTGGTCTTCACGCCGGGTCTTTTGGCGTCGTGAATTTCCCAAGTCACCGATTCCATCAAACCACGAACGGCAAATTTAGTTGCGCTAAAAGCGTAGAAAAAAGATAATTTTAACTTTTTTATTAAAAGCGTATGAAAGGAAAATCCCATCATTTTTTACTATATATTAGATATGAAGTCGTCAAACCAAAATAGGTACCTCGATAAACTCAAAAAAGTTATGTTTCCTACGCTTTTATTGACACTAATGACTTATAAAAGCTTTCTGCAATATTCCAGAACTAACCCAAGCATCAAATAATGGATATTTCTTTTAGTGGTTACGAATTGTCGCGTTAGCATAAATATTTGAGAAGGAAAATTAAAACTAATTTAAATAGCGGCTTAACAATTTTATGCAATGAGCTTCTTAGAGAAAAGTAAAAATAGTTAAAATATTTCAGAAATAAGTGAATAATAAACAAATTGATAGAAAATAAATACAGGGTGGCGCGCGTATCTATCCTATCTTCGTTTTTCTACACCACATTTCATTCGCATAACACAGAGCTTTACCAGATTTTGAAGCGAGCATAAAAGTTTTATCTTGCAAAGTTTTACAGTGTTAAATTTTGTATTCTGCGAGAAATACACTTTTACGCGATTGCTTCTGTTTTCTGGAACTTAAATAAACGGAACAACACTCAGGCAAGGCTTTTCGATGGATTTCGACTGTAAGTTCAAAATTTAATAAATCCTCAAAGAAAACTCGCACAATGTTAACCCAGGAGAATGATGAGGCCGACCAAGGCCGGATGAGTCATGAATTCCACACCTGGGCATGGGGAGGTTTGGGGGGATATGCACCCCCAGAAATCAAAATAACTTCCCCAGAATTCAATTTTTGGAAATTTTTTCGTTTTTTTCGCAATTTTTTGATGCCAATGGATAGTGTTTGATGAGAAACGTCGAAAAATGGTGTTTTTATCGCCATACCACCATTTTTGGAGGCCATTGTTCGACCTTCAAAAAAATCTTGCACCCCCCCCAGAATTTTCTTGCTGCCCACGTATGACGAATTCGCCTTCCATGCTTTTGAATCCAAGTTTTCGCAACTTGACGCTATCTGATCTTTTTTTCTTTGTGATTTATGAAAGCCAATGTGGACAAAATGCACCCTTTGAACATTCGTAAATTGGAAAGTCGAACTATTTTCGTTTTTAATGATGTTGAAATTACAATAAAGCTGAAACATTTTGATCAGTTGTTGCGAGCGTTATTTGAAATTTCCGAAAATGATTGTGTTCGCACAAAGTTTAATACTCTTGAAGTATAAGTTTGGCAATGAAAAACTTCACACGATAAAAGTTTATAATTCTTTATATAAGCTGGCAAAATTTTATGTTGTTTGAATAAAAACTCTTGTAGCTATAGAGAAACAAAATATGGAATAGATGGTGCGCCGCCCTATCAATGAATAAATGGAAATCGTTCAAAGAAGTTGATTGGTCAACAATTGCTGCACAAGAGACAAAAGTGGCGCTGATATTTAAGAATGGGACGAAATATTCGTTCACAACGTTATTTTCTATTTTGCATATTTATTATTTTTTGAAAATTAATACTAGAAATTATGAACAAGAATTCATTAAAATGCAGGGAATCAATTTCTATTTCAGCGCACTCTCACCACTGCGATTTCAACCGTCGATTCTTAAACTTCATTTATTATTTTGTCAATACTTTCTATATTGATCATCTTCATTTTCATTTACCTTTAGCTTATTGTTATTTTTTACATTCAGAATTTCATTTTTGAAATTATTTAAGGTTAGAAAAGTAAGGAAATTAAAGGCGTGGATAAAAATTCGCGTTTTCGACGTCTTTATTTGAGTCCTGCCCGCTAATATTAGAAAATCAGGAAAACCACAAAAGTTTTTCAATTCTTTTACATTTTTAAGACTATCCTTCGCAGGGTCCAAGCCTATTCCTGCATTTATGCCTGCTCGTGCCCTTTGCATATGATGCGCAGTCGGTTTATATTTAGTGTCATTAATTAATCCAATGTAACTAAAATTAGATGTGCCCGCAATTAAAATTTTCTTGAAAATATTCAAATATATCATTTTAAATGAAAGCTTAATTGACATACCTATACGAACATGCGAAACTTTGGCCGAAATATCCGGCAATCGATGAGATTGCCACTATGTGACCCTTGTTCCTTTTCAACATTGAGGGCAAAAAAGGCTTTAATGGCCTGAAACAATGCCTAACTGCACGCACCATTTATGATAAATACTACGAATTTACTCGCAGGATACAAAACTCTTTTGACGTTTATTTTCATCGACCCATAGCAAAATGGTTCTTGCAGATTCCTATAATCTACGCTTTCTAAAATTTCTTTGATTAAAGAAAAGAGTTCTTTGAGTTTTCCTCTTTTAACTCATTTATGCTTAATATCCGCATTTCGATAAGCCTGCCTAGATCCTAAATTTTTACACGCAGCACCCGCGGATGTACACAGATACTCACATTTTTGTGAATTTTGAAAACCTGTCAAATGTACATAAAAGCTTCGAATAGCATCGCAAAATATAATGCTCGTCTCTTAATAGTTTTTAGCTTAAGAGACAGTCACGCAAAAATTTTCTGTCGCCAAAATTCGACATAAAAATTTTCATCAACGAGTGAAAACTTACATTTTCATCTCTTGAAATCAAAAAATTCATTAATCGAAAACTTCCACCTCTTTTCTTAATTTAACGTTTATGCTACTTTAAAATATAATTGAAAAAAACTAAAAAATCGCTTAAAACAATGTGAAACACTTGAGAAATTTTGAGCATACCAAAAAAATGCTAGTAACGTTAACATCGAAGGACTTCCGAATTTCGGCGGCGCTTAGACTGAGAATAGACTTTGGAATGAGCAATCCGGCGCTATTGATCAAAATATCGACGCGTCCCAAATCCGGATGATCGTAAATTCGATTGGCTAATTGCGTCAAATCATTTTCGTCGGTGCAATCGCAATGGAACGACCAAACGGGCCATCCTTGCTCTTTGAGGATTCTGGCTCTTGCTGAAACGGCCTCCTGTTGAAACATCACTATTCCGATAAGTGATTCAATTTGTGACCATACGTGGGCGTATGGTATATGGGTCTGCTTGGACCCCTCAGATTCTGAAAATCCTCCTAAAATCTAGAACACATCGAATTGACTTTTTGGTGCTATTTTTTGACGATTTTGCCCCCTACAGAATTTGGCTGCTGCTCACCTGTAGTTACGAGGGCATTTCTATGCACACTATTTTTCTGACGGGCTTTCAAAAGAGCGGGTTTAGTGGGACAGTGGCAAAATGGAGGGTATAATTGGGACGGCTCATCACAAAGAATGCCGCTTTTATTCATACACCGGAAATCGTAAAAAAACATTCAAAAAAATTTTTGAAAAACTATCGAAAATCAGGATTTCGCAACCTTGCCTTTATTTACTTTATTCAAATCCACCAATACTATTTTGGCGCCGCAATCGACCAATTGTCGGGCCAACGTCGATCCGATGCCACCGGCTCCGCCAATTATAACGACGACGTCGCCCTCGATCGATTTTTTCGTCGCCGTCAACACGTCTCTGATTTGCATATACCACGCTGCGATCAAATCGCCGATCAACCGAATGCACAAAATCGTCATTTGGATCGATTTGATGGTAAAAATTCTTGACTTCGTAAAACATTTTGGTAAAATTTGACAAAAATCTAATCCGGCTCCTAATTTATAAAAAAACACGACTCAAGTAGGTAAAGCAGGATTAAAAGTGGCTCAAAGCCGCATTACCACCGTGAATGAAGTGGTGCGGTTGTCGATCGCAAAAAGGTTGCACTCAATTGTGCGTTTTGCACTTCTCTGAATCGAAAGTCAGATCATATTGAATCATTTTTCTACATAGAAAGTAAGATAGCAATATTTGTGAGACAAAATACACAAAATTGGCATATTTTCTGAACCGAAAGTTCCAGGTCTATAATCACTGTAGTGACGGCGTGCACCGTGCTCCTGCTACTTAATAACGCCGCAGTATATTTGCTAGAAACAGTACGACACAGTTGTTAATAATGACACGATACAGCAAAAATAGACGCCGAACAATTTGGCGTTCATCCGGGCGAATAAACTGATCTTTTACGTACGGTAAAGTCTTATTGCGGCTAAAATACTAAGTTGACTAGGTATGAATTTGCATAGATTACTGAGCGCGAAAATAAGCTCTCAGATCAATACGACCTTCAAATGAAAATTTGAATGTCCCTAGGCATAGTTGAAGATCTACTTTTGTCATTCAAACATATCTCAAGTAAGTGATAGATGATTGTTATGCAATGATCAAATAAACTTCATTCTACGCCAATAGTTAGCATTAAATATTTCTTTCTTCCCGTGTACTCAAAAAATTAAAATTAAGGTGGTGATTTGGCAACGAGTTAATAAAAACAGCAGGTCATGGACAAAAGTATGACGAAAGATCAATGTGCATGATGTAATACGAGAGTTTCAGGATTCGGTCGGACTCTAATGAATTTAGAAATACCCTCGCTCTGCAGAAGTTAATTTTCAAAAGTTTTTCAGCTTTTCTCGCATTTTGATTCCAATGCAAAAATATCGATGAAAATGTTGAAAAATATTGTTTTGCCCCAACATCGATTTGTTGGCTTTTTTCTGCTCTTTGAAAGAGAAGTAAATCCCCAGAATTCACGCGCTGACCATGTATAGCCAGGAACCATTGGAGTCAGTTATTGAGGTTTTTTAACCAAAATAACCTCATAACTGGTGTGAATGCTTAAATAGCGTAAAAACTACGTTATTTCACAGCTTCTTACTAATTTCGAGTAATTCTGATAAAGGTCCGATTTTGATCAATTTTCCGTCTCTGTTTTAAGGTCTACAAACCCCAAACCCCCAACACGTGCCCGATAGAATATGCTAAAGAAAAGTCGAAAAATCATCTCAAGAATAAGTGCAAGTACCTAGCTCCCTAGCTACCAACCTTACTACCCATTCTTCATCTTTAGTCTGTTATACATAAGTTTGGGCATAAAGTTCAAAAACGTTTACTGACAACAATCTGACAGATCGCGTAAAATGCATTGAATTGATCGATAATTACCGTAAGATGTCGGTTACTGTCTTCAAAAATTCTTATTATTTATGCCCAAACTTATGTTAAACAGACTATATCCAAATGTACATACAGTTGGGCATGCAAGAGGCGAACGGTGTCTCATCGGTCCAATTTTAAATCCGCCTCTGACTTTTAAGCACAACGCTAGCAAAAAGTCTGAATTCATCAGAACTTCACTAGAGTTGACTGGACCTCGAAATTCCATATTTAATTTTTCGTGATTTCCATATTTAAATTGATTTGAGAATTTCTGAGTCTGTTTGGATGAAAAATGTCATGAAGAAGTAATTTGTGTTACGATGACATTAATTTTCTAACTTTTTTTTACCCATAAAATTTTCGAACCCAGAATTTTGACCTATCTGCTTTCAATTGTCAACAATCTGAACGTCATAGGTAGCGCACCTAAAATATACTTGGCCATCTTTTTTTCTTATGTGTTTATCACAGCGAGTGCGAAATTTGTTTCCCCCCCTCACAGCAACAACGGCACACACCTGGGAGGTGCGGTTTTTTCAAAGGTAGATAATAAAAAACAGATACCCTTTTTTGTTTACACTAAATACCGAGCTAGTCGTGAGTGTGTGAAGTTTACACCAAAAATTCAAATGATCGGCGGAGGGCCAATTTGAAAAAAGGTTTTCCCTGATTAGTAGGTTACGAATCTGGTCTTAAAATTTCTTTACACTCATTAGTTGTTGCAGAGGAGTGTAAATTAGACGGTTTTTACTGTTTTCATGTACACAAGCATATCTAAGTCAGTTTTACATTCTATGCAGTCTGATTGGTTTCAAAAGGTAGACGGTTATAAAATCTAGGGGAACCTTTTTTAATCTTTTTGAAGTAATATTTTCAAATTTAGGGGCGGTTTATTGTAAAGAGTCTGGGACAAAAATGTTTTCCGCCCAAAGCGTCGTGGATGATAAATTTAAAAAAAATGTTTTCCGTATGGTCAGAATAACGAATCTGACCTTTAAAATTTTCTACAGCCAGTGTTTGTTGAGGTATGAAGAGGTGAACCTTGAATTATACCTACATCTATTTTCTGATGCCGATAGATAACTCCGTATTGCATATTATTCGATCAGATTTTTCTTATTTCAGAGGTTTTTGACTCGTCTTTAATAAATAATTATTTTTATTATCATAAATGCACTATTCTTATACTTCTGTTGAATGATGAATATTTTTCAATATAGTATAATCAAGCTGAAATCTTGGCTGCGAATTGAGGTGGTGCAATGGCTTACGTATCCGTTCTCGCATGTGGATTTAAAAAAAGAATAATGGGTTTAAGTCTTCTGAATACTAACTTTTTTCATTTTTTTCAATTCTTTTGGCAAAACCATGCACTTCCTTTCATTTAGGTACCGCAGATGATATTTTTTGTTTTTTGAATTTAGCCTTAGTTCTCGAATGGGAGTGTAAAGAGTGCGAAAATCTGCGTATGGAAAGACACATTTTGGTCGAGTTTTCGACGTGTTTATGTCTGCCAACAACTCCGGTTATGAGTTTTAAGAAATTTTTTCTGACAGAAATGTACTACGGATAAAGGGCTATATTGCGCTAACCAGCAAACTTTTCTACAATCAATACGCAGTTGTTTAAACTTTACACTCCAGTGGATGAGTGAAAAACCACATTTTGTCCAAGATTTCTCTGCCAAATTTTTCGGTTATGAGTTGGGGTGAATTGAATAAAATAGAAATAAAATAACTTCTAAGGGCTACACGTCGAAGCAAGCCGCGTTCAAAAAAATAATATTGAGTTGTTTATGGGGGTGTAAAATTCGAAATCTGTGGTGTAAAATGGCAGAAAAACAGGTTTATTTCGTATTTTGATTGGTAAATCATATCAAATATTTTGTGGAACATAAGTTTGGCACATACAAACGTACTACAATCAGAGGGCTACAAATTGGCCCGAACCGAATTTTATTTACACTCAATGGGGCGTTAGGTTCAGATTTTTAGAGTTTACAATGTGGTGGACAGTGGAAAATACGTGTTTGTCCATTTTTTTGTTCGTCACATTCTCTGTTGAGAAGTCGGGCGAGGTCGAATAGGATAAAAATACAGTACTTTCTAAGAGGTACGCGCGACAGCGAATTGAGTTTGTTTACATCAATATTTAGCTTTTTCGGGAGGTGTAAAGTCAAAAAAATGAGGGAGTTAAACGTGTTTCTGTCTTGTTTTTTCTGCCAAGTTCTGAGTTATGAGTCTGGACATAATCTCAAGTCTGAAAATGAACCAGAAACCAAATGTGATACGCCGGTCTGTTTGCTCTCAACAGTGGTGTAAAGTGGTTTACATCTGATATTCATTTGTTCTCGGGAATTTTTTAATAAATGCTGATGGTAATATCAGAGTAATATCAGAATTACGAATCCGACTGAAATGTTCTTTACACTCTGTGGTTGTGTAAAGTTTACACTACATATTAACTTTAGTTCTAGAGCCTTGCGGAAGCTTAATTTTTTCAAAATGTTCTACGCAAAATAAGAATTGGGAATCTGACTTTTAGTTTTCCCTACACCTGGTAGTTGTGTAAAGTTTGCACTATTCATTTGTTGTTAATATGTAGTTTATATACTACAAATTTATTTTACTTCCAAATCTGAGCGTTAGTGTTCCTTACACTTGATATTTGCGTAAAGTTTATGCTGAAAAACTTTTGATCTGTTTAAATAATGTTAGGTTGTCTTGTTAAAAAGGATAATGCTGATGTTTAAAACAATATTGTTTTCCGCGTTCTTGGACTGCTGTCATTATTGTGGCATGTTACTCTATGTGTTTACTGACTGATGCACTCAAATCATGCTAATTAAAGGTAGGGTACTAGCAAAGAAAAATGCTCCGATGGAACAAAAAAGATGAATATACTTGGAATTGTGGATTATTAAGGATGTAAAGGAGGGGACTAGGAAAAATCTACCTAAAGTCGCAAAATCTGCTAAAAATCACACTTTCTCTAAGCAAGGCAAAAATCGAAGTACATTCTGCTGCCAACAGATTAAAATAAATATTTAACCATAAAAATGATTGAAAAAGCAGCACGTTATGAGAAATGATATTGAGTAAACTAACAGTCTTTCTAAGCCAATTGAATGAAATAGGAAACATCGATGTATCCAAGGCAATTGAAGAAATTGTTGGTTCAAAACTGTAGGAAACGTGTAAGTTGACTTGAAACAGATTAAATGTACGTACACTAGCATGCCCGTAACGACTGTGTGCAGTAATCAATCGGCCCTGCTTCGCTTGCAAAAATGCTCATAACAAAATGAAACAACTCTAAATACAGTACCTACCACTTGGTTTTCTAACAATCAGGATACGAAGCTAGTCAGCGTCGCTACTTGCCAGCAATTTAAAAAATAGTAAAAATTATAGATTTCCTTTATACACTCTCATCTGGAACTTTGAAAATTATTTAAAAAAGACTTATTTTATAGAGGCCGCAGAATATACTTCGATTTTCGCGTTGCTTAGAGAAAGTGTGATTTTTATCAGGTTTTGCGACTTTAGGTAGCTTTTCCCTAGTCCCCTCCTTTTACATCCTTAATAATCCACACTTCCAAGTATATTCATCTTTTTTTATTCCATCGGAGCATTTTTCTTTGCTAGTATGTCCATGCTTCCCTGCTTACTCCTTGTTGATGCTAAAGCATAGTGGTTTATGATTCTCACCGGAACCTACGCGCATAGTTTTTGTATTCAGCAACAGTTTTCCGGATGTACAAAAACTTTTCCAGACCCTATTTGCACATGTTCAAAGATTTGAGAAGGATAAAAATTGCAAAATATGAGAAAATTCCTGGAAAAACGATGAAATTGGTAACTAAGGAAAATTAATGACATGGGGCCAGCGTGAGCCTATGTAAAAAATGTGTATTCGAAAGAACGCTTCCTGTATCAATCAATTCAATTTAAATAGATGCGACGAAAATACATGGAAGAAATAACGCTGCGAATTTTAAAAATCTGAATAGACCCACGAATCCGAGGAATTAGGATTTTCGTAAGGGAGGGGGGCGGTATCCTAATTTTTTTCCAAAAGAGTCACACACACACAAATAGCTCAAAAGAACCCGCTATTCACGTGCAGTCACGTTTTATACCATTTTATATCGTCTATTTTTTAATCGAAATGAAATTGAATGCAAAATTTATTAATTTCTAAATTTCGAAAATTTTGTGCAGAAAATGATACATTTCTTTAATTTCAGCTAAAAACCGGCTCGAGGCGCCAGAAAATTTTCATAATTTAGGCAAAAACACGCACAGAAAATTGACTTTTCGTTACTTCCACTAGTGTTCGTGCGTATTGAGCGGAGCCTATGGAAGCATTTTAAGGCCAAGCGCAGAAATTTTTTTGAATTTATGCCTAAAAATGAAAGAAAACTACACAAATGTAAATTCCAGGCCGCCAAGAAGGTTAATTAATGTAGTAAAATAGGTATTTTAAGGGACTAAGCGCCGGAAAAAATAAAAAATTACGATGGTCAATGGCCAAAAATCAATACAAAGCACATATGCGTCCTTTATATCGTTAAACATTTCGGAACGATGGTGGGCGTTCCATCGCCCCCTTTAATCCGCCCATGAGAGGAGCGATCGTATTGGCGAAAAGTAATAGTAAAGGATATGATAAAGTAGGTATACAAAGATGTGCGTATGCAATAGTTATTTAATAATTTTTTGTGCGGATTTTTGTGCCGGAATTGAGCTAAAGTTGAAGAAATTTATCCTTTTCCGCAGAAAATTGTTTGAAATTGTGAAATTGAAAAATTTTGCGTTAGAAATCATTTTGATTAAAAATTAGACAATATAATTCATTTATATATTTATTCATATCGTTTCAAGATTTCGATTCGTCAACTGGCTTCGGTTCTTGTCATCGTCGAACTCCTGCGGCGACGGACCGTTGGCTTTGGTCGACGGTTCGTCGTGGCTGAAATCGGCTTGGACCCTATCGAAATTTCGTGATTGGCGGTTTGTGCGGTTTCAGCCGACGGCGCCGAAATTTCGCTGATCAGCGGTGGTGGCTCATTATGTGTGAAGTAGACCACGTTGAAGAAATCGCGCCATACGGCTCTAACGTAGCCCACGGATGTCCTAGATTTAGGAATTGCCGATAGTTTTTAACGATACAAAGTTTAATGGAATAGATGAGAAACGTACGAGAGCCTCCATTTTCACTGTAGGTGGGCAGCAGTCAAATTCTAGGGGCCCGATGGGCGAAATCGTCAGAAATTGCACCCAAAATATAATCCTGAGATCTATCTTTTTTGGGGTATCTGATATTTTTTGGGGAGTCTTAAACGTAGATGCACGGATTGTTTGATCTGGGACGTCAGCCGGTTTGGTAAATGGATTGAAAATTGAGCTTTATTTGGGCCAAAATGACCTCGAAAAGCGGCATACGTTCTAAAAGTAGCATTAAAACTGCGTTATTCCAGTTTCTGATAAATCCTAAGCAATTTTGAAGAAACTTTTCAGTTTTCAATAACTTTTACCTTTCATTTCGCCACATTTTCGACTGAAAAATGTTCATTATTTTATGCTGGTGGGGGTCTATCCACGTACGTGCATATCTGTTCCAGGACATCCAATTAGATTTTTAGCCCAATCATGATTTTTACATCTCCACCCCGACTAACGATTTTTTCGCTCCGCGCGTAATCGTCAAATTTTTCGAAACTGCACATAAACTTGACAATTTGTATGCAAAATTTTCTAAACGTTTTAATAATTTTCACCCTCAATATTTTTGCCTGCAGAGGACAATGAATTTAGAGGGATGCGGATAGATCAAACTTGGAGACGGATGGAGGCTGAGATTAAATCTTTCACGAAATACGAAATCTTATGAAGTAAGCCCCAATTAGTGTACTTAGTAGTTTTGCGCCATTTAAATATTTCAGGATCGCATGAAGATGCTTCACGTCAATGAACTATTTTCACTACTAAATTTCCACATTTCCTTTTAAGAACCGGCTTCTTCGCCGCAACCCAGACCAGTCAACACTTCGGAGTTAATATAGAACAGCTTTGAAAAAATTATAAACTGTATAAAAAGCATGACATTAGCAATTTTAATTATCAATCCGAAGAACATGGTCGTTATAGACATAAAATTAAACTCAATTCCAGAAAAAACAAATCAAAAGAAATTCAGAAATTTATAATAAAACGATGACCGTTTTTGTAGCGGAAGTTACTCCGAAATCTGATTAGGGAAATTTTCACGATATAAAATCTTCCCAAGCTGCACAGTGCGCACGACTCCAAAACAAAACCTACAATTTTCATCTGAAAAGCAATGACTCATGTTCGATCAACGAAATAGAATTACAAGGGTACTCATGATGAAATATTAAAAATTAAAAACAAACGATTAAATAAAAAATAAAGTAATCAAAAAAGTTTATAAAAATAAAAAACAAAAAAAAACAAGTGAACAGTGAGTCTCAATCGCGGATGTAACTTACGCTTTGAGAAATAAAGCCCAATATATCGTACACGCCGGTATAAACGCTTCGGTGTATTCGTATAAAATGTAGTCGACGATATGCGAGACGGTGTAATCGACGGGCAAAATGCCGAAGAAACTTTCAAATATAATAAAGTCGGTATTTGTTTATCGTCATACATGCACAGCTGGGGAAATCTGGGGGAGAAGGGGTTAAGAACCTATAAATTTAAGAAGTTCCCTTTTTGAGCTTAAAAACTTAGATAAAAACGTCAAAAGACTATCTTTCCCCGTTTTAGATGCTCATTGTTCCAGGAACATGCTAACGTTAAAAAATTTCGAAATTCGAAATAGAAATATATGACGCGAAGCGTCGACGAAAATCAGACACTTTTGTGCCAAAATATGGATAAAACGCTCAAAAAAGCACACTTTTAATGACTTTTTCGGAAAAACGACAATTCTGAGGGGTCAGCAGCATACATGGGCAGCAAGAAAATTCTGGGGGGTGGTTGGGTGAAATCGTCGAAAATCGCCAATAAGGTCACTAAAAATAGAAATCTGGGGGTCTACGGTAATCTGCGGGAAGAGGCTTCATTTTCTGGGAGGTGCAACCCCCTCCTACGCGAACGTATGGTCAGCAGCCATTCAGTAAGCAGGGGTACTATTCAACACTTAACGGCTCAAAATTTTAAGTATGGGTTCTCGGCCATTTTTATTGGGGAGGGAGGAGGAGAGGGGATAAATGGCCTCTACTTTTGCCAAAAACAGCCAAAAACCTTGAAACGGCCAAAAAATTTGATTTTTTTTTCAAAAATCGGATAGGGGTCAAAAATTAACTGGCTTTTGGGGGATGGAGCGATAAACAGCTTTGGGCAGAAATCCGCCATCCCCTCAGTCACATATATGCCTCCCTCAAGTACATATATTTTACCGAGCAGAGGGGCTGCAGGAATCCAAGAGACCAGTTTGAGTAAAATACGGATAAACAGTCGTGGTCTTGACGCCGAGTCTTTTGGCGTCGTGAATCTCCCAGGTCACCGATTCCATCAGACCACGAATGGCGAACTTAGCTGCGCTAAAAGCGTAGTAAAAAGGAAACAATTTCATGATTCTCGATAAAAAGCAAAAAACGAAGAACGCATCATTTCTAACCGTATACTAGATCGAAACGCGTCCTTTGTAATTAAATATTAAATTTTTCACGAATTCTAAAAATCATTTGAATTTCTACCTTTTCATCGATATTCATGACACTAAGAAGATTTATATAATATTTTAAAACTATACTACGATGAAATGTTTTTTCCTAATCTTTTTCTTAATTTCGACATTGTTACTCTAAATTTTTTAGCCACCAAGCTATATGAGATCGGTTTCTAAATGGTTTAACTAGCACCAGTGTCAAGTTAGATAAATCTTATCGTGTTTAGGCTTTAAATTATTTAACGGCTGAATTTACTCCCAAGGGCTTACGTTTAGTGTCTCAAATGTTTCTATATTATTAAATATCATCTTTTTTGCGCAGAAAATTTACTGATTAGAGGCCAAAATGAATTTCATCATATGGAAGTAAATCTAACGGAATTGTGATGTAAGCATGTATTTCAAAATAAATATTACAGCGTAAAACAGAAAAAATAAGAAAAAATATGAAAGAGAAAGAATGGATTTTTTAAATCTAAAAAAATTTTTCATTTAATGCTAAAGAAATTTAGGTAGTTCTACAGAATAGTCTTTCTTCTGAAGTCATCAGCAATAATAATAAGTAATAGTTTTTGATCTTAATAGTCCTATTCATTGTGCATTGAGCATTAGTTACTATCGTTTAGTAGATAATTAATTGATTTAGCTGATTAAAATCAATAGTTTTTTACATAAATAGTTCTACTACAAACTTGGTTATTTTGAATCAATTTTTTTATTACCATTGCATAGTTTTATCTTATTTTACGAAAAATTACGGCCATTGCTGCTCCTCGTTTATGACTATTTGTAAAGTCAACAATATGAAAAATTACTTTACGGAAACGATGAGTTTTCGCAAAACTATGATTTGAAAAAAATCATTTAACAACACAGTGCAGAATTGCTTACCGATTAAAATTTTTTGCGATAATTTTTACTGAAAACTGAATTAGC
This sequence comes from Mermis nigrescens, assembly GCA_036768485.1. Classification (NCBI taxonomy): domain Eukaryota; kingdom Metazoa; phylum Nematoda; class Enoplea; order Mermithida; family Mermithidae; genus Mermis; species Mermis nigrescens. The sequence goes on from JAVLUZ010000144.1 coordinate 617,573, forward strand.
ATACCTGTACGACGATGCGAAACTTTGGCCGAAATATCCAGCGAGCGAAGATACGGCCACAATGTGACCTTTGTTCTTTTTCAACATTGCCGGCAAAAAGGCTTTGATGGTCTGAAAAAGTCTTCAAATGTTCAACAGCGTCCGTAACACTGCGTATGGCACACACTTTCATTACCCAAAATCTCTAGAAATAGGCTCAGATCATCATTATTCATACATGGGCGCTAGCTGAATTCTGGATGGGTTTCGCTCAGAGTGGCCAATTTCCCGAAAAAATATGCGTTTACCCTCAACACTTATATATTCACGCGTGGTCCACATGTGATTTCATTTTTCTACTCATTTATGCTTAATACACACTCTTTTGATAAACTCGTTCAGATTCCAAATTTTTTTGAATTAATCAGATAGTTTCGTAAATATAATTTCGGAAAACTTTCGAAATTTAGTCTCACGTAGAATAGCGTTGAATCTCGTTGCAGAGTATGACGGTCTCCTGAATTTCGGGCTAGAACATCGTTAGAAGGAAATGTTCTATTAACCCAATTTGATATTTGCATGAACATCAAATTTCGAGAGAAAAATTGGATTTTTAAATGACTTCTAATGTGATTCTCAACTGATTTTCATTTTGACGTCTATGGATTTTTGATTGATGATTCGATTTTTAATTTGATTTTAAATTGATTTTTAGTGGAATTCTGACTCTTAACAGCATACAATTTAGTAAATTGTAAAGGAGTTCGATCTCCTTTTTATTTTAACGCTTATGTCAATAGAAAAATACGACAAAGAAAGGAAACTCTTGGCCGAAAATTGATACAAACACATTTAGAATTGTTCTCGCGAAACAAATTGAATATTCCATAATGCATTGATTCGAAATAAGTGAGTAATGAAATATATATATTCTGTCGTATATTTTGGACGGACCGAATTTTTGAAGCAGACTGAAATATAGAAGCGATTTAAATATAGCTTCATTGATTACCAAAAAAATGCTGATAACGTTGACATCGAAGGATTTTCTGATTTCGGCGCTGGTTAGACTCAAAATAGACTTTGGAATAAGCAGTCCAGCGCAATTGATCAAAATATCGACGCACCTTAAATCCGGATGATTGTAAATCTTATCGGCCAATTCCGTCAACTCGTTTTCGTCGGTACAATCGCATTCAAAAAACCAAACGGGCCATCCTTGCTCTCTAATGACTTTGGCTTTTATTGCTAAGGCTTCCTATTAAAACCTCAAAATTTTGGTGAACGACTCACGATGTGCCCATAAAAAATTAAAAGAAATGTTAATAGCTTTGAAACAACGTCATTCTATAGTTGTGGTCAATTTCGAGCATTTTTGGCCATTATTTCGCCTCATTTTCATCAGGAAATATTTCATTTTTCTATACTGGGGTCATTGAAATCTCGCACTTGCGTGCATACCTGATCATGACTAGAAAGCACCCAATACCCAAACATTAAGGTTCTGATGTGTTGAAAATCGCATAAACGTTGTAAACTGGCTGGGGTGGGTCTGCGGAGGTGTTTTAAATTCTAGATGTCGAAATCCGGTACTTCTAACTAAAAGAATAGCATTGTATTGTGATCATGAGCGGACATGCGCTTGGAAAATTCGGAAGATCAGTCCTAATAAAGGGGAAAAGATTCTTTTAAATGAAAATAAGGCAGAATTAAAACTATAAATGAACAATCCTCGATGCTATTTTGCGATATTCTCCGAAATGAACCCGAAACTGTAAATCAAGGCAGCTTATGTAAGGTTTGATGTTTATACGAAATTCTTAGGTCTTTCGAACTCTATAAAAGAAACCTCCTTCCCCCAGACGGCTATTCTAAGTGGCCACACATGGGCTTGGATTAGAAAAATATCGGCGATGATCAAGTGAAAATTTTTTCATCGGAAGACTGTTTTGAAGAATAGTTTTACCTCCTCACCAAAAGCGAAGCTTAGCGGCCACCACACATGAGTGTGGGGGAAATTCTGACAGCGGGCGGTCCAGAGCCCCTGATTTTGAAAGACAACTTAAAATTGATAGAATCAAGAATTAATTTTATGATTCTGTTTTGTGATTTTGCCCCATTGGACTCTACAGAACTTGACTAGTGTCCACGTATGGCGGCCCCCTTCGACCTGTCGGACCTCTCTTTGAATTCTTTTGATAGTTCTTGTTTAAGACTCATTTTTGGCATAGTTTTGACGAGATATTTTGTTACAATAATAAAGAATTATTTTCACTGGTGGAAACGCATTCATCGTAATGATATTACAGCTAAAATTAAAGATTTGTTGCTCAATGAAATTTAAAAAATTGCCATTTAGTGACTATTTTGTGCTTTTACTAACCCTTGCAGCGTTTATCGTATTACTGTATATAATTTTTGTTCGTACGGTTTATTAATTTTTATACTAACCCCTCTTAACTTTATTGTTAAGCGCCCCTTCTCTTCATGGCGCGAACCGATTTTCTCTAATAAAAAAAAACACACACATACACACACACGCACATACACTCACACACACACACACACACACACACACACACACACACACACACACACACACACACACACACACACACACACACACACACACACATACACACACACACACACACACATACACATACACACACACACACACACACACACACACACACACACACACACACACACACACACACACACACACACACACACACACACACACACACACACACACACACACACGCACATACACTCACACACACACACACACACACACACACACACACACACACACACACACACACACACACACACACACATACACACACACACACACACACACACAAACACACACACACACACACACAAACACACACACACACATACACACATACACATACAGACACAACCACACTCACTCACTCACTCACTCACTCACTCACTCACTCACTCACTCACTCACTCACTCACTCACTCACTCACTCACTCACTCACTCACTCACTCACTCACTCACACTCACATATGCGTACGGTTACCTAATTAACTAATTCATTATTAATTTCTTTTTCAGGAAATTAATAAATTAACTAATTACCTAATTAATTTCTATTCTACCCTAATTGAAAAACTCTGCATATACCCCAGAATAAAATTTTTGTCAAAATTTTTTCGCTATACCTAAAAAAATTTAAAAAAAACACTTCCAAAGTTTTTGCGAAGTTTGTTACTTTTAATTACCCTATTCAAATCGACCAATATGATTTTAGCACCGCGACTGGCTAATTTACGGGCCAAATTCGAACCGATGCCACCGGCTCCGCCCGTGATAACGACAACTTCACCGTCGATAGATTTTCGTCTTGCCGTCAAAGTGTCCCTAATTTGCATACACCACGCTCTGGCCAAATCGCCAATTAATCGAATAAACAAAATCAATGATTTGATCGATCCGACGGCCAAATGCTTGATTTTGGAAAACATTTTGATTAAAGTAGTATCCGCGATTCGGCTTTCAATTTATTGAATGGCAGCTACTGAATCGTCGAAAACGCTGCTCGATTCACAAAGGACCCACGATCACGTACGAATTGTAAAAGTGCGGCAATTAAAGCTGTAAAATACATACTTTATCTATTAAAATAAAATCAATCATATAGAAAGGAGAATTTATCGCAGTAAAGTTTTGTCGGGTCTTTAATCGTAACAACGCTGCAACTTTGGCTAAATCGATGTAGAACTAGGGCCCAAGCGAAAAATTGACATTCCAAAATTGGATAAGATTGGTCTTTTTTGACAAAATCAATTAAACTACATTCCAATAGTAAATTTTAAATTTACATTCTTCCATTCATTTAAAAAATTTTGTTTACTTGTCGATCTTGCAAAGAGTTAACGAAAATGACACGTTATTTATAACGTTTTTCACCCGAAGAATTGGATAATGTGCGTGACAAATTCTCATAAATGATTCTGCTTTAATTTGAGTTTACCTAAACTTTTCATTATTTTCACTTTCTGCGATAACCAGAGCTTTTCTAAATAAATATCAAAACTACAAGTACATGCGAGGGACGGATAATTCAAGGTATTGGGATGGGACCCCCTGGAATTAAAAACAACCCTTGTTAATTGCATAATTCGATTTTTAATAACTTTTGCATTTCTCGCGATTTTGATTCTGCTGCATAAAACTTTGTGAGCAACGTCGAAAACGATGTTTTGCCCCTAATTTGTTGGCTTTTTTAAGACATTTGAAGAATTGTTAACCCTAGACCCCCAAAATTCGGGTCCGGCCCATCTATAATCTGGCCATTATACACAAAGCATGAAAAATCATCGAAAAATCTGATATCGATGCTAAAATATAAGGGATTGTGCCAGCGATAGGTGGATTGGTCGATTAGAGCTCTGCGCGCTGACTTAGAACGTATTCTACTGCCAGTAGTAAAGCTGGCCCATTGGGAGTCTGTGTGCTTAAGCATATACTGTGCTGAGGCATACTAATTTTATTTGGACTAGGACTCTACTACGCACGCTCTTAGTACAAGTGCATTCAACCGCTTCCTCAGCCGCTTAAATCGCCGAATGTTTGGCTATACTACTATACAATAAAGCATGCTACACTTTAAAGTATAGGCGCAAAGCACCGAACTAACTTTTACCCTCCAGCGATTCCTAAGGCGCAAATCACCGAACTCGAGCGTTCAATTTTAAGCATGGCGCCAAGCGCCGGCCTGTTCTATTTTTCAGTTCACAATGCATGCAGACAATGAGTCTTAAGCACATGACAAAGTCCAAAGTCCAAGATCCCATAGCTTGCTACATGTTAAGGGTCTGTTCTAATTTTAGAGCATAGAATTATTTCTCGAGTATTACATAATCCTGGAAATAGCAGAAATTTCCGGTTTTTCCAGTTTTGTCTGGATCTAAGAATAGTCATAACAAGACCTTAATAAATTCGGGCCCTATTACACTTTAAAGCACGCTGCTACACGTTAAACTATAGGCACGAATCGCCGAACTCGAGCACTCCATTTTGAGCATGGCACAAAGCGCTCAATTTTGGACCGTACTACTACACAATCCAATACAGCTCCAATACAAATTTCTACGCCACAACGCACTAATTAGTACGACGCATAAAACATCATGAAATGGGTTAAATGTTTAATCATAGAGACTCTGCCCTTGTAGGCGCGAAGCGCCAAATTTTGGGCCCTACTACACTTTAAAGCACGCTAAACTTCAAAGTTAGGCGCGAAGCGCCGAACTAAATGTTTACCCTCCAGGGATGTCAAAGGCGCGTGCGTCGAAAAACATCAAACCTAAGGGTTTGAGCGCGAAAAGAAGAGAGCTGAAATAGCTGAGAGTTCATATAGCGTGTAAGTGTCCTACCCACTTATTTACATATCCATTACCTATTTTAGGCACCACTCACAGAAAGTATGCAAATAATCTATACAAAACAGAAACACATTAATTAATTGAATAGTTAATTAATTAGCTAGTATATAATTTTAGAATAGTGTACTGATTATATTCTAAGCATTTTTAGCCGATCTGGATAGTATAGCAGAGTACTGCTAGACTCTTCAACAGATGTGACAACTTCATTATTCTCTTCTCGTTTCATCTGCTCATCCTCAAATGCATCGGCATTTTTGCTAATCAATTTTTGAAATGTATTTTCGGCTGGCCCAAACTGTCTCATCAGCTTCCTTTTCGCCAAACTTTAATGTATACCGGTAAAAATCATTAGCTCGTTCTAGTTCTTCCCTGAATTAACTTTCATTTAGAGCATCTAAGAGTGATTCATACAAATCATAGAGAATATGGATTTTCTTAACAAAACTGCTGTAAAATGGTTCTGTTTGAAGGTCTCGTATACTATCTGGAAGATCTTCAAAATCTGAAAGCACGAAAAGCGCCAAAACGGGTTAGTCCAACCCGTTTCAATTTTAGCCTCGTTTGAGCTGTCTTCAGACACATCTGAAGAATCCTCATCGCTGCTGCCTTCATTACTATCATCAACTTTGTTCAGACTCTGATGTATCATATCTCATTTCTGATATCCCATGCTTGAGGTATCTGTGTCTTTTCAACGTAAAATTATTAAGTAATTGCTTATCACAGATTTCACAGATTTTACTCATTTTGTGAACTAATAAAGATGTGACAGTTCTTAAATAAACTTTAATGCACATGTGATTCACGTTTACATCACAGTCTTGATGTGGAAGCTCACATTCTTCAAAATATTGGTCACTACCGTCACTTCATTCAGTTCTAAGCCTAGCATGCGTTTTCTTCATATTGTTCAGACTCTGATGTATAAGTCCTCATTTCTGATATACCATGCATGAGGTATCTATGTATTTTGATTTCTGGGGGGTATTTTGGTTTCTGGGGGGTGCATACCCTCCGGCCTCCCCCCACGCCCAGGTAGTGGTCACTACCGTCACTTCATTCAATTCTTAGCCTAGCATGCTTTTCTTCATAAGCAAAAGGTTAAGCCTGGTTCTGAAGTAAAAATTATCCCTGACAAAGTGCTTCGATTTTTAGTTGACAATATCTCCAACAATCTCAACGTTTGTTGGTAATATCGTCGTTAACAATAAAATCTCATACAGAAAGGTGGTTTTCTGTCAATTCTGCTAGCATCTATCTGAGGGATTGCTGGTCAGTTGTTAGCTGATGCAATTACAAATAGGTGACTTTTATAAAACGCGCATAAGATATGCCTTATTGAGATTTTCAGTGGAATGTGGTGATGTGTTGGCTTTTGTGCAGAATGTGAGGATTTTGTGCACCTTACATTTTCCAGAAAAATCTCACATTTCAAATTGTGAACCTCATATTCTGCACAAGAACCATCACATCGCCCCATTCCACTAAAAATCTCAATCAGGCATATCTTATACACGTTTTATAAAAGTCACCTATTTGTAATTGCATCAGCTAACAACTGACCAGCAATCCCCAATAAAGGCGCTAGCAGAATTGGCAGAAAATCACCTTTCTGCAAGAGATTTTATTATTAACGACGATATTACCGACAAAAGTTAAGATTGTTGGAGATATTGTCAACTAAAAATTGAAGCACTTTGTCAGCGATAATTTTTACTTCAGAAAGGCTTAACGTTTTGCTTACGAATAAAACGTATGCTAGGCTTAGAATTGATTGAAGTGACGGTAGTGACCAATATTGTGAAGAATGTGAGCTTCTACATCAAGAATGTGATGTAAACGTGAATCACATGTGCAATAAAGTTTATATAAGAAGTGTCACATCTTTAATAGTTGACAAAATGAGTAAAATCTGTAAATTCTGCGATAATCAATTACTTAATAATTTTACTTTTAAAAGACACAAATACTTCATAGGAATGATACATCAGAGTCTGAAGAAATGACAGTTGATATTAGTAATGAAGGCAGCAGCGATGAGGATTCTTCAGGTGCGTCTGCAGCCAGCTTAAACGAGGCTAAAATTGAAACGGGTTGGACTAACCCGTTTTGGCGCTTTTTAGTAAAAGTCGTGCTTTCCGATTTTGAAGATCTTTCAGATAATTTACGAGACCTTCAAACAGAACCATTTTACAGCAGTTTTGCTAATAAAATCCATGTTCTCTATGATTTGTATGAATCACTCTTAGATGCTCTAAATGAAAGTGAATTAAGGGAAGAACTAGGACGCGTTAATGATTTTTACCGGTATACATTAAAGTTTGACGAAAAGGAAGCTGATGAGACAGTTTGGGCCAGCCGAAAATACATGTTTAAAAAATTGATTAGCAAAAATGCCGATCTATTTGAGGATGAGCAGGTGAAACGAGAAGACAATAATGAAGTTGTCACATCTGTTGAAGAGTCTAGCAGTGCTCTGCTACACTATCCAGATCGGATAAAAATGCTCAGAATATAATCAGTACACTTTTCTAAAAAATATATGCTGTCCAATTAATTAATTATTCAATTAATTAATGTGTTTCTGTTTTGTATAGATTATTTGCATACTTTCTCTGAGCGGTGCCTAAAATAGAAAATGGATATGTAAATAAGTGGGATTGACACTTACACGCTAAATGAACTCTCAGCTATTTTAGCTCTCTTCTTTTCGCGCTCAAACCCTCAGGTTTGATGTTTATCGACGCACGCGCCTTTGGCATCCCTGGAGGGTAAACATTTAGTTCGGCGCTTCGCGCCTAACTTTGAAGTTCAGCGTGCTTTAAAGTGTAGTAGTACCCGAAATTTGGCACTTCGCGCCCACAAGGGCAGAGGCAGAATCTCTATGTTTAACCCGGTATGCAGACAATTAATCGCCAACAATTAATCGCGCACAATTAATCGTGGATAATTAATCGCCGAACAATTAATCGCGTTAACAATTAATCGCCGGGACATGTAATCGCCTAATACACTTAAATGTGCAACGTTGTATTTGGGGTTTGTTAAAAAAGTGTCAAATTTTTGGCGCTTCGTGCCATAAACTCATGTTTTAACTACATTTAGTTCAATTTATTTGACTTTTTAGTTTTTTCGAATTTTCTTGTGTTATGCTCTAGAAAGATAGAGCATCGTAAGAAATGCCGAAAAACGATGTTTTTACGCGTACCCACTATTTTTAGGCTCAAAAAGGCACCTTAAAATTCCACCCCCAGAATTCCTATGCTGTGCATCTATGATAATAAGCTAAGCTTTCACATCTACTACTTTCCTTTTTACACACCTTTTTATATTTTTATACATGCTTTTGATGACGCTTGGCTGTTTACGATTAAATGACCCACGATTAATTGTGTGCACGATTAACTGTTCTGCGATTAATTGTTGGCGATTAACTGTCATGTAATCGTTTAACCCATTTCATGATGTGTTATGCGTTGTACTAATGCGTTGTGATGTAGAAATTTGTATTGGAGCTGAGTTAGATTATGTAGTAGTATGGTCCGAAATTCGGCGCTTCGCGCCATGTTCAAAATAGAATGCTCGAATTCGGCAATTCGCGCCTATAGTTTAACGCGTAGCAGCGTGCTTTAATGTGTAGTAGGGCCCGAATTTATTAAGGTCTTGTTATGACTATTCTTAGAACCAGGCAAAACTGGAAAAAACCTGAAATTTTTGCTTTTTCCAAGACTATGTAGTACTAGAGAAATAATTCTATGCTCTAAAATTAGAATAGACCCTTAACATGTAGCATGCTGTGAGATCTTGAACTTTGGACTTTGTCATGTGCTTAAGACTCATCGTCTGCATGCATTGTGAACTAAAAATAGAAGAGGCCGGCGCTTGGCGCCATGCTTAAAATAGAACGCGCGAGTTCGGCGATTCGCGGCTTAGGCATCGCTGGAGGGTAAAAAGTAAGTTCGGTGCTTTGCGCCTATACTTTGAAGTGTAGCGTGCTTTGTTGTGTAGTAGTATGGCCAAAATTTCGGTGATTCAAGCTGCTGAGGAAGCGGTTGAATGCACGTGAAGTAAGAGCGTGCGTAGTAGAGTCCTCCTAGTCCAAATAAAATCAGTATGCTTCAGCACAGTATATGCTTAAGCACACAGACTCCCAATGGGCCAGCTTTACTACTACTGCCCTAAATAGCGTTAGAACTACCACAACTCAAAATCTGCTAATTTGAGGCAAATTTGCTGAAGTTTTCGATTTTAATTTTTAGCCTCAGTTTACCATGCTTTCACAAATTTTTTGCTTTCCTTATTCATTACCTGTTACGGTGGATAATTAAATGTTTTAGGGGTTCAAAAATTGAAAGGTCATATTGTCCAAGCAGTGCTAAAGGCCTTTGAATCGAGAAATTAAAATGTATTCGAGAAAAGCTGAAACATTCATGCAATCTCGCGACAGCTTGTTATAAGTTGTTAAACTGATGCACAAATTACTGTATAATTTCTGAAAAACCGTTATATACATATGAGTATCGAAAAGATCCTATTCATGCATTATTGGCGCCTGAATTTTCGTGGATCCGGGTTAAAAACATTTCCGCGATCATAAAGCAACGAAAAATTGATGAATGGAGCGAGAAAACCTGTTTTTCCGCGTTTCTAATTGACCTTGTTGGCATTAGAAACATTTAGCAATTGCAAGAAATCAAGTATTTTTGCGGGTCTTCTGGATTTTGGGAATCAGTTTACTTTTGGTTAATTTGCTTCTCAGAAAGACCCTAAAAATTCGATAGATCCCTAGCATTAAATTTTTGTTGCTGTTTGGCAATTTTGCCTTCATCGGACCCCGCTAAATTCGTATGCTGAGACCCTAGCCCGTGTATGATTTTATCACTTGCATGCGAGTGCTGATACCATTTTGACAATTTATACGTGCAGATTTTCGCGAAAAATCCCATTTACTATCGCTCAATAGCCTAGTCAATGCCTTGGCTTTTCATAGTAATTTTCGTTCAGAATGGGACAGAGAACGAGAGCAATTTTTTTGGCAATGCGATTCACATGCGCACGATATATACGTATTATTGTTTTGGAAGTTATTCTCCTTTTGAATTTTGTTCTTTGTATTATTATTTGTATTATTTGCAAATTTGTTGTTCAAAGAATAGAAATTTTGGGGCGCGTTTGCGTTTCGTTAGTCACACGCGTAATTTCAGGCATAAATTATAGTCTAAGTCGTTATTCAACCAAATTAATCACGCGCTACGCGACAATTTATCGCTGTTTGCTATGGAAGAATTGATGCGAATAATCAGTTCAAGATTTAAATCCGAAATGGACAACATTCCTTTATTTTGTTGATTAGGTTTGTTTGACCGATTTTCTTCGATTTGTCATGAACTCGATCATTATTTGCGCGTTTTTATTCAATTTGGCACTGTGCCAATTCGTCTCCGACGAAGACGATTGCACGGCTTATAAGCTCAAATATCCCTCTACCTGGCGAAGTAATAATCTTTTGCTTTCTACGAATCCTTAAAATCTTCGTTTTGACCGATTTTTGCCTTCTCTCGAAACAAAACAAAAACGCAAACAAAAAGTTTCAACGGAAACATCAATGACATGTTAGTCATAGGATTGCCGTCGAGAACAAAAATTAAGACGGTCGTTCAGATTCTCGTCAACAGACGAGAAATATAAATTTTTGAGTCGATTGGAATTATCGTCGACGAGAACGATTCATGCACATTTTCTTATGTTTGTTTTCTCACGCATATTATCCAGAAAATCGGTAGGAAAAGATCCTCAGCAAACATAGGCGGAGAGAGGGGTCTGTCCCTCACAATTTAAAAGACCTCGAGAATTCAGGATACCACAAGAATAAAGTTTTCGAATTTTTATATTTTTCTCGCGGCTGCTTGATGCCAAAAGGTAGAGCTCCATGTAAAAAGGCTAAAAATGATGCTCTTGTACCCCTGCTAAAAATGTTTTGACGATGTTCTGACTTTAAGTTCTGTCATGCAAGTGATAGCTTTATATATCTTGTCCAAATGCAGGCAGGGTCTAATGGAATTGTTTAGACTTTTCACCAATGTCTACTTATAGGCATAGAAAAATTGCGAGGAAATGAAAAGAACTGAAAAAGTATGAAGGTCTGCGATAAATTTCAACTTTCAGTAGAAAAGGAGTTATGAAATACAAAAGCTATAATGATCTATAAATAATAAACAGGATTAAGGCTTTTTGGTCGTATCGATTAGGATATCAAGAATGATGGATGTTTAGGGACGACTATTGCATTTGATTCTGATAATTAAATGGGACTCACCACTACTTATATATTTGGATGGAATAGGGAGATTTGACCGATTTGACCCATAGAACTTCAAATACTCTAAGCAGACCCTTTAATGAAATTTTCGTCGTTTTTTCATGTTTTCGGAAATTTTAATCCATCAGATTGTCGTCCCACCCTGAATTCTAGTAAACGTAAAACGATAGATTTTTCAAGTTCTTTGATTCAATTATTTAAGCTAAACTTGGTTAGGAAATGCGGAAATTTTAAAAGTTTGCTCGGCTTTACTTTTTCACTGAAATATTTTTGTTAAAAAAATTTGATCACAGCCTTAAAATAATGAAATAGTAGCTTGAATGCAAAATTATAAAATAAATAATTAAGCTTCGCTCATTCTTTTTGTCTTCGACATCGATGGAAAAGTTAATTGAAAAAATTAGGCATGCGAGGTCATTTGTTAAACTTTGTCATCTAGGTATCATCAGTAGTTGTATGATGCAGTTCAAAGCAGATACGCAACTTGGGAAAAATTCAAGAAATTGATCAGGAACTATGAATGAACATAGTTTTCAGGCAATTTTAGCATTTGTTTCATCAGTTTTTAAAGCTATTTTGATTCGGAAAACTATTTGGCTGACTCCCCAGACTATCCGTGCTATGATGCTTCCTAATATTACTTAAAATGCATTTATATTTACAACATTTTTATTTTTCCTTCTATTTCTAAGCTCTATTCTCTTTTATATTTACTTTGAAAAAATCACAATACTTATATCATTTTATTTTTATCATTATTAATAGTCATTTCATTTTTGTCTTAATTATTTTTGACTAACAGCCATAGCTAACTATTCGATGGAAATCGGCGAAAGCTGCTTGGTGACGCATATGTTGAATCAAGCAGCGATTTCGAGCCAATTAAAAGCTGTAAAAGAACCATTGGAGTGGCAAGACGTTTTAAAATTGGCTAAAAGAAAGCCAGTTAATTTCGTATACTTGAAGATAGTCAGCGTCATACTCAATCAAATAATAATGGTGCGTAATTCTGTCAAAAAAGCTCGGCAGTTCATACCCGATGATTTTAAATGCTTTAAGATTCAACCTTTTTATCTGAGGATTTTATTTTAATTGGATTTCATTGTAATTTTTAAAAAGAAATTTTATCAAACGAACTTTTATAAAATTTTAGATTACTTTTGCAATTATTATTATTGTGGGAAAACCTTCACACATATTTTACTCTTAAAATTATACCATGTATAAAAATTAGTCAAATTAAAGAACGTTACAAGTCTGACATGCTTAAGTAGAGTGAACGTAATGAAATTTTGCTCTTTAAATTTGACTGATAAGCCCTATGTTACCAGGTATTATTTTAACATATTCTGCAACCAATGAGCTAATTTCTATTAACAAAAAGAGGAAATTTTGATAAAACACTCTGAAATTTTGAAATCCCACGATGTAGAGCGGCACAATGATTTTTTCAAGCTCTACTTATTAAGCTTATTAAATTCATTCAGCTTTTGATGCTTTTCAAGTTTATTGAGACTGATTTTAAAAATATTTAGAAGTTTAGCAACTTTCTCGTTATTTAATATTTTTACTTCTCTTACAAATAACAAACTTATGGAATTAAAGATTGTTTGTATGCTCTGTTATCGTACGCTGTAGTAATTTAGTCTACTAAATATTTGTGAAAGCGTCTTCGTGTGTTCGGGGTTGGCTCCGGCCCCACAACACTTGGTGGGCTGACGTTTTGGCCCGAGCTCGGCCTACCGGCTGGGGGCGTAGTAGCGACATTTAAATTTCACGAACCCCACCCATGCACCCTGTACAGGGATCAAGCGGGAGGCGTCCCCATGCTTGAGCATGGCTGATATCAGGAAATGGCCGATTTTTTGCCAAATTTCGAAAATCGGAATAAATTTAGTTTACACTATTTGCGGCTTACAGTACTGTTACCGCTGCGTGCCTTAAAACATAGGATCGGACGTAATATAGCCTACATAATGCTACATGATGGGCAATGCTAATGCTATACGGTACAATGATGTGATATAAGATACCCTGTCGGTGCCATAACATGCAGTGATATAAGATAGGAGATACCCTCTGCTATAACATATGAGTGATATAAGATATCACATGATTTATGACACACTTTGCTACGACAAACAAAAAATGTTTAAAACATCAAAAATATGATTTGACCAGAAAAATGTTCTAAAACATCCCAAAACATAAAAAATATGGGTTTGACCAAAAAACTTTCCAGAACATTCCAAAGCATCAAAAATATGATTTTGGTAAAGATCTTTCAAAACCATTCTGTAACGTCAAAAATATGGATTTGATCAATGTACAGGGGTGAAGCGGGAGGCATCCCTATGCTTAAGCATAGCCGATTTCGGGACTTAGACGATTTTTTGCCAAATTCCGAAAATCGGAATAAATTCACTTTACACTATTTTCGGGTTATGATACTTTTGCCGCTGCGTGCGTTAAAACATAGGATCGGACGTAATATAGCCTACATAATGTCACAATATGGGCAATGCTATACGGTACAATGATGTGATTTAAGATACCCTGTCTGTGCCATAACATGCAGTGATATAAGATAGGGGATACCCTCTGATATAACATATGAGTCATATAAGATATCACGTGATATATGACACCCTTTGCTACAACGAACAAAACATTTTTAAAACATCAAAAATATGGTTTGACCAAAAAAATTCTATAAAACATCCCAAAACATCAAAAATATGGGTTTGACCAAAAAATTTTCAGAATAGCCCGAAACATCAGAAGTATGATTTTAGCTAAAGAATTTTCACAACCATTCTGTAACGTCAAAAATATAGATTTGATAAAAAATAGGTGACAAAAAACATTTAAAAAAATCCAAAAAATAAAATATGGTTTTAACCAACAATTTTTTTAGAGATATCCTAAAAACAATAAAAATCACAAAAAATAAAAAATACAAGAGACATCTCAATTCCATATAGCTATCAGGCCTTAGTTCAGCCCGGGCAACGCCGGGCAGCTGGCAGCTCAGCTAGTAGTTATATAAAGCACGTAGGCAACAAAAATAAAGAAAATGAGATCATAATTTTAATTCTATGAATTTATAAGCCGCAAAAGTGCAGAATGAGCAGTTAAAACAAGTGAAAAATTTAAATTCTTTGAGATATATTAAAATTCAATGATCATTTTTCAAGTTCTTTATTACGCTTATCAAATTAACTTAGCTTTATTGTAATATTTTTTAGTTTTTTTGTGATTGATTTTTAAAAGAATTAGAATTTTTGGTAAATTTCTTAAATTTGCAATTTTCACTTCTTTTAGCCGCTTATTCTCTATTCTTACGAATGACAAACTTATAGAATTGAAAATTATGTTCCGTTATCATACGTTGTAATAATTTATTAATTTTCATGTAGGAAATGAACAGCTGAAAGAACCGAAAATTCCATATTATTTTAATTTGCCAGCGTCTAATTATTTTTAAAGTCAATCACAATAAATCTAAAAATATCAAAAGCTAGATGAACTCAATATCGAAAAACGATCGTTGAATTTTCAGCAAATTTCTCAAAATTTTATATTTTCAGTTTTACGTTGTCAACTAACTGAATCAAAAACTATGTTCTCTTATCAAACGTCTTCACAATTGAGTAATTTTCATTATTTTGCTATACCTAGCAAAGCGTGTGCAATATTTTTCAAAGGTACAGCCTTAAAAATCGTGGTATAGCGAAAAACACCATTTTTCAACGTTTATCATCGAGCACTATCCATTTGCATCAAAAAATTGCGAAAAAACAAGAAAAAATTTTCAAAAATTGAATTCTGGGGTATTTTCGTTTCTCTGGGCTGCATACCCCAAACCCCCGCGTCCAGGTATGCTTGGAAGCCTATATTTATTTTTTATCTACGCATTGATTCCCTTATTTCTCCTATTTTCCGGTCGTTGATTTCAGAATGACCAGCAGCAATACATAGAAATGGAGGGCGATAATGAAATCGTAAGTCGTTGTTTTAATTATACACTGTATAAATTAATGTTCCTAGGGTGATAGATGTGCATTAAATGAGTACATTATAATGAATTTGTGCTTACTAGAATTAGTATTTTATTAGCTTTCAGATGATATCTTATTTGCTATATTAAAATTTAAAAAAAATTTTACATGCAAGAAAAGTGAGAGAAATTTATGAAAAGTCAAAAACAAATGAAAATTTCCACATCGACTCAGTGGTTTTTTGAGATTGCAGACAGAATCCCTATTTTTTATAACCAAAACTTATACTTCTTGGATAGAACTTTTTGAAATGCAACTATTTTGCTAGGTTTACGCTCATATTTCGAAAATTCGTAAAGTTATCGAAGTTTGAAGACCCAAATTTAAACCTTTTTATGGCTATACTGTAGAAATCCGATTTTGCACATTACTTTTGACCGATTTAACCAAACTAAATTGGTATATAACAAAATATTTAGATAATTTAGTGCTCTTTCATTCAAGCTATTGCTCAGCTTCCACTGTCTTTCGGTTCAGGCTGCAATCTCATTACAAAATTCAGGGAATTTTTAACTTGCGAATCAGAAATCAATCTCTATTGTACGGTAAAAACAATGTGCAATTATTTATAAGTATTTGAAACAGCAAATTTTGGCTATTCTGCACTAGATGTGGGTCGACAATCGTTTCAAATGGTCACCGAAAATACCAATTCTCCGCCTTTCCGTATCCAATCCAACCAATTTCTGGCATCCGAATTTTATTGGGCAGCAACGACAAGAAACGTAAACAGTTTATACATACGACATTATAGCTAAGCTTATTTATTCTTAGCGTAATGCTGAGATGATCTTGTATTTGCGGATAAAAAAGTTGACGTTTCACCGTACGCATAATATTTTGAAGCTTTTCCAAAATCAAATGATAGGAATTTGCTCGAAAAATTAGCCGCTTGACGCTACAGCAGAAATATTGACTTTTTAAGCCAAAAAACGACGTAAACGATCAAAACATGTTTTAGTCTTGTGAGAAAATGGATGAATTCTTTGGGAGGGCACTAACATGTCTTGGTCGGACAGCAGCAGTCATTAAAAGGTAAAAATCACTTAAGGACGTTTAGGTACGTGAGCATCATACGTGGGCAGCAAGAAAATTCTAGGGGGGGTGCAAGATTTTTCAAAGGTACGAAAAATGGTCTTAAAAATGGTGGTATGGCGAAAAAACACCATTTTTCGACGTTTCTCATCGAGCACTATCCATTGGCATCAAAAAATTGCGAAGAAAAAACAAAAAAAATTTTTAAAAACTGAATGCTGGGGGGTATTTTGATTTCGGGCGGGGGTGGGGGGCGTTATTTTGGTTTCTCGGCGGGGGGGGATGCATACCCCCAAACCCCCACGCCCAGATGTGGTGAGCATTGGTATTCTAGATTATATCGGATGGTAAAAATGCAAAATAAGGTCTAAAGATTGACTTGTTTCCTGCAACTTCTTAAAAACGTATTTGAGACGAAAATGCACGATAGGTGGAGCTTGGAGAGGGACCAAGCGGGTTATACGTGCATAGCGCAACACTTCTTAAGAGATTTAGGTCGATCTGAGAGTCAGCCGAGATTTATGAGCTAAAATGGCCTTTGAAATTGATATAAAGGTTCTAATGTAGAAAGAAAACTGTCTTAATCGAATATTTCTAATCGCATCCCACTTTCGCAAGAAAACTGCGGCTTTAATTCGGTTTTGACCTTAATTCTGCCTTATTTCACTAACAAGAATGTGGACAGACTTCGAGTACATCTTCGTTCTGGAATACAATGCTGAAAAAATTTTGGACAATAGAGAGAATCACACTGAAAAAACACAAAAACCGATTTATTTTCGTCGACGTTTAAGATAATTTTTTAGGCAACGTTAGCTCGAGAAATCATTGACCGCCTGATTTCTGAGACAGAGGTGACCTTTAAGACCAATTCTGCTGCGCAGTACTATTTTGACACTTGCATCGTGTTTAGGTCGTGTTAGATTGAAAAAATGTATGGCTGACCCTCCACACCAGATTGAATCTGACGCAACCCTAAACCCGATCCTACGTGTATAGATACTTACACTAAATTTTCTATCAATAATTTTTTAATTTTGAATGACTTTTTCACTGAAAATTTCATGACTTTTTACAACAAATATATTCAGTAGTAAAGGTGATAAATAGAAAAAATATTATAAAAATATTAAAAATCGTAAAATGACGATAAAAAAGAAAATCATAAAACTATTTTAACTCATTTTTTTAAATTTCAGGCTATCGATGGGTATTTTGCGAAACGGAACGTTCATTTCGAGGCAAAAATTCGCCGCCGGCCAATCGTGCCGTTTCAAGGCGTTCGAATATCCGTACATAAAAACGAATTGTTGCGTGAACCTGCTCGGATCGAAATATCGCTCTTGGAACATCAATATTAGCGACATGGGCCGAAAAATTCGGCTATCGGACGACGTGCGAATGCAAGTCGGTTGGTCGATCAAAAATTTGATTCTACGCCCGGACGCTTTGCAAGTTTGCCTAAACCTAAGGCAGACGGACGAAATGCTGGCCAGCCGGGTGATCAGCCCAGTTTTGGTCATTTTGGCCCTGACCCTGATTTCGTTGTTTTTCACGCGCGATTTTCGGCAACAATTTTTGATGAAGTGCTTCAACGTCGCCATGCAACTGGCCGGACATTTATTCACCGGCCTTTATTTCTCTTTACCGATGACTCATGTGCCGGATATTAGTAAAAGCTACATACATATAAACACACAGGAATGTGGGGAGTCCAAAAGTTTCAAAGGTCAAAAAAATGCCAAAAAAATTGATGATGTGAGCTGGGCAGACGCCATTTTTTGAGCGCTAAAAAACAGGAAAAAATTCAACAATTTAATTTAAGGATCTTTAGGATTCTGAGGGTCTTTTTGATTTTTGAGGTCATACAGAGTCTAACGCCCATGCATGTTTTGGACTTGATAGAATTTTAAGAGACTATCCATCCCTTAAATTTATTTTTTAATATTTCTTACATATCTAACATAAGATATTTGTTTGATGAGAAATTATTTTTGACATGATAATTAATTACAAATAAATTAAAATTATATTATACTTTGTTTGAGCAAAAATTATAATCGATTATAAATAATTAAAACTTCACTAACGCACTGGGTAGGGAAGTCCAATAAATCATCAATCTTTCACTTTTTCAAAAACAAGAATCCGGTGATTTCATGGCTGAGTTTTAAGCTTATTACACGTCGCTCAAGATTATAAAACAACCAGCTTTTATTTCGGTCGCTAAATTAACATGGTCCGGTACGTAAATAGCCTTTAACCGAAGTGTGATTACCATTTCTGTTAAGGGTCAAGGGTTTATAACATTTTTAAAGGTAAAATGCACTAGAAAATAACGATAAAGGCAAATAAACATTAAGTTTTTGACGTTTCGTAGATTCTCCGGATTTTTTGGAATATTTTGGATTCTGGGGGCGGGGTCTTCTAGACCACAGATTCACAGCATGGCCGGTCTGAGAGGGCCAGCCGGATTGAGGAAATTCAGAAATTGGCACAAACGATAAAATAGCGGAAAAAGTGTGTTGATCCACAATTTCTGGTCCAAATCTCAAACACCTTAGCTAAAAACGCTCGGATATGTCGTTTAGAATCCCCCTCCAAACGATTTCGATATGAGCTGAAGTGAATAAAAATTACGGATTTATTGTCCATGTCATATTATGCGAAACTATGAGCGAAGAGTAAAGTTGGGTTACTGACGAAAATCGTTGTAGGAATTTTACATAAGATCCAAAGCTTTTCTTTAATACTTTTACGACTTGAAAAAGTACAAAGAAAATTTACAAAAAAATTATTTTGGAATAAAACTTTATCGTATAATGAAAGATTGAATATCCTAAATTTAGAACGACTCGAAACCCGTCGTATCCACACTGATCTTGTTTTTGCCTTTAAAATTGTTAAACACAAAATATTGACATTTAATGAATTTTTTGAGCTTGCACCTGATAGAGGTACTAGATACGTAAATAACATGAAACTGTTCATCAAACAATCACGTTTAGATTGTAGAAAACATGACTTTGCGAACAGGGTGGCTAAAATTTGGAACATTCTCCCGCAGAATACAGTTGACTGTAATAACCCAATAGCTTTTAGGAATATGATTTCGGAAATTGATTTTAGTGTTTATCTTAAGGGGCGTACGCAAGAGCATTGAGCCTTACGCTCCTGGTACCATTGCATTATCTGTTGCTTTATGCACATACTTTGTTTTATGCAGATTGTGTATTATGTTCACATTGACAATGCGTTTTTACCTACTTTTTATGTGTTTTCTTTAATACTTTTACCGAATAAATTTTCTTCTTCTCCTTCTTCTTCTTTGATTTTAATTCATTTTTTTGACCGTCATTTCGTCTCATTCTCCCAAAAAAATTTAACATGTATTGATTTCATTTTCATACATTTGCCATAGTTCGCTTATACGAATGCGTTATCTGGATCACGTTGATCGACCTGACGACGACTTTGATTTTCTTGAACGTATCAAGTCGATTAGATGCCACGGTCGTGGCTCCTCATAAGCTGACTTTGCTGGCCAATCTGATTCATCGATTCAGCTTTTGTTGCACGGACTCCAATTTCGATGACAACAAAAAAGTCCACTCCGGAACCCTGGCCGAACAGCCGACATTCAAAATTGGCGAAAGTCAAAATCGCAGCGAATGGAATCGAATTTTCGAAGCTTTGAATAAAATACTGGTCATTATGTACGCGTTTCTATATTTGCTGACGCTAGCCATTTTCCTACCCAAGCCTTGATAATATATGTTTATAGTTTTTATCATTACCGGATACGAAAAATGTCGTCGAACGAAATTGTTTGGATTTATCGCTTTTTCGTCAAAAATTTTGGAAAAATTTCAGTGAGATTGGGGAAAATGTTTTTTTTTCGGGAAAATTTAGAAAAGGCATTCTAATCCATAAAAATTCAATAAGTTTGAAAGACTATAAATAGATACGTTTTATGGAAAATTCTCATTTTTAGAAGAAAGTAATGGCTAACGCGATTCTTATTAGTTTTCTTATAATATATTTCGCCACTATGTTCATGTTCTTTTTATGTCGCTTTTCGAGCTATGAACATGGTTGGATGAGTCGTAAACTATAGTCTGTTTCACATAAGTTTGAGCATAAATTTAAAGAGTTTTTTCGAAAGTACGCCAACGGATTACGATAATTATGTATCAAATCAATGCTATAATCGCAATCTGTCGGCTTATTGTCGGATATAGATTTTTAAAATTTATGCCCAAACTTGTGTGAAACAGACTATAAGATCAAGAATGAAGTTGATAAGTTTTCAAACAATCGTTGACAATCTTTTTTCTAGCCTAAATTCAAATAATAAATTTTTAATTCTTAATTTTTAACATCTTGTCTTCTTAGTGACTAAATAATTGTTTACAGTCTTATAAGCCAGAGCAATTTCCAGCTTTTTGTAACACAACGATCTTCTATAATGTATAGAATACATCTGTTTTTACCGTCGGCAGTTTATTTTCGTCGAAAAAATCTGAAAAAAATGACAAGTTCATCTATATGTATAACATGACACTTCAAAAATTTGAAACAACATTTTTAGAAACTTGGCTTCAAATGAATGTGCAGTGCTTATATTTTCGATCAGTGCAATCTATTGCTTTAAGAGTTAATCAATAAATAATTCTGAATTATCATTCGAAAAATTCTGAACTTGGCTTATTTTCTTCTTGCTGCCCACGTATAGTCTGCACTGCATTACCTGTGATATAAAAATTCCTAAAAAATCGATCTACCCTATTCAATGTTTGGTGCTATTTTCAGCGATTCAGCCCCATCAACCCCCAGAATTTGGTTGCTGCCCAGCCCAAGACTCACACGATGAGAGACGCATTACTTTTTGTTCACCGAAATATTGTGTTGGGTGGTACCTACGCATGGTATACCTAGTAAGTTGATCCGACATCGATTGAGATGTTTCGGGCTCTTAAAAAATAACACTTAATCGTTTCATGCAACTACGAACAGCTTTTCAACTATCGCTTTCAACTTGCACGTGATGCCAAGCCAACATTTCATGTAAAATTTGTGGCGAAGAATCAGCCCATAAAAGTTATGCTATTCGACTGAATATAAAAGACTGTTTTTCAACTGTGCGCAGTTATTCATTGGCGTTATTACTGCTCAGTTATCTTTCAATCTGAATCACTCTATCGAATTGAATGCGTTGCATAATCGTAGATAAAATAGAACAAATTCTCGAACTTTGCCCAAAATGCTTGAACTCAAACGAATACGATTAGATTAGACGATTATTAATTTTCCGTACGTATTGTACGCACATAATTATTTTCTGATTATGATTCGGCTATTTATCATATTTTTGTTTTGGCACGGAGACCTGGCAAAAAGTCAATCTAGTAGTCGTTATTGCGAAAATGTTAATTGGCTACCACCCGACGAATTTGATAGTAAGCATGCAGTGGCGGATCTAGGATTTTCCTAAGCGGTAGGGGGCGGTACCCCAACTAAAAACTTGCCCTTCACGTGCCGAATAGCATTTTTCCAACGTTTTGCATTGTCTACTGTTATTTAAAATCGCTTTGGTGCAACTTTTTTGGAATATCCTAAAATTTCCGACAGTTTTGCTCAAAAAAATCATCAAATTCCATTGATTTCATCGAAAATATTTGTGAAATTAAATTGAAAAATCTCGAGATGCTTGAATAACGCTCTATCACCTGCAATTACAGAGCCGTTTAACGTAGAACGCCAAAAAAATTTAAAAGTTATGCATGACAGTAGCAGAAAACTAAGCTAAAAAAGCTGTTTATGCTCTTAAAATAGTTTAAAAACATACTTATCATTTGTAAGCCTGAAAAAAGGGAGAGGTTTTAAGAAAAAATTTTGGAAGCTGATGGCCCAGCATCGCCGTTTATTCACAATGTTTTTTAACTTTTTGCTCTTTGTGTCGCACTGCAGACCTGAGACAAATGTCTTTGGGAATAAACGAAGACTGCGTATTGACCTACATGCTAGAAATTGCGACGAGATTGACTGGCCTCAGAAATAAGCGCAACGAAACGTTGACCGAACAACATATCGCCATTATGAACCATTTAAAGTCATCGAAGTACATTAGCGAAGAACGGTACAACGTTCGACTTGACAATTTTTATTTAGTAAGCCTTTCCCTGTCCGTATTATAATTTGCTGTATAGTCTGGGCAAGATAGGAGCAGATATGTACGTCGGGGGAGGGGGTTTGGGGGTCTAGAGACCCCTAGAATGGAAAAAATAAGTAATTTTTGGGAGAAAATGAGGCAAAAAGAAAGCCATAAATAGATTGAAAATTAAAAGTTTTCTTCAAAAGTGCTTTAAATTTATCAGAAACTGCGAAATAATGTAGTTCTAACGCTATTTAGCTCTTATCTCAATTTTCTAGGTCATTTTGGCCCCAGAAAAACCAAAATTTTGACCCCCAACAAACCGGCTGACCCTTCTCTCAGACGGCCATGCTTTGAGCCTACGGTCAAGTCAAGACCCTGCTAATGGAAAAAAACAAGAAAGTTTCTGAGAGAACGAGCCGAAGTTAATGCTAAAAATTAGTGAAAACTAAAGAGCTTCTTCAAAAGTTAGCTCGATCTGTAGATTGACGTAGTTTCAGTCGTTGCTTTAGCATTTATACCACTTTTTGACACCATTGGCCTGAAAAAGCTGCGTTTCGAAACGCCACCCGATGACCACCCCCTTGAGACCGGCCATGCTGTGCATCTATGGATAGGAGTTGACAGTGCATGGTGAAATCAAGAAACAAGCATAAAATAATAAACACTGGTGGTCATAAAATGCGTCTTTTACTTGTTAAAATATCAAGACCTTGTTTAGCCTCTTAAATGCCTTTCTTCTCGTCAAAAGACAAATGAAATCGATGTTAAAGTGCATTTAAACTAAAAATGTCCGTTTTGACAATATTTTATCTACATAATTTAAAGTATATGATATTAAATGAACAATACGACTCTATGGAAAAATAGATACTTTCGCATTAAACTTCCCTGGTAGACTGAAAATCAGGAGAACTGAGTAGATTTTATCACAATAAACTCAAAACTTCCCTAGAGAATTCTGTGTTTGCCTACAATTGTCTGACTGTATCACGGTCTTTTCTGTATTCGGCAGATGATTTTTCCCGACGCACAAAGACTTTTCAGAATCGTCTTTGTACATGTACAAACATTTTTGGGAAGACAAAAACCGTGTTAAAAGAATTGAAAATTCCCAAAAACTTACGGCGCTTCGCGGCGAAATATGCAATTGTCTGTTTTAATCTATATTTATCATTGCAAAATTTGTATTTGGAAAGAAAAAATCGAAATTTTTCGGCGCTTCGCACCGGCTTGAGAAAATTTTCTTGTATTTTCTATCGTCAGAAGCCCAGAAATTGACTAAAACACTCTACTTAAGGTCAAAAAACCCGCGTTTTATGACAGAAAGCGATACTGTACAACATTATAATATCCAAATATTTAAGTGCACACATGAACAAAGACTTTTGGGGCCATCTTTGTACATGTACAAAGGGATCTTGTACAAAAAAGTCCGGACGGTATCCAGCTTTTCAAAATTTAACGAGATCTAATTCTCCCTCGCATATTCTTTTTAAACAATGTTTTCTGTATTAATTAATTTAATTTTAATGGAGATTTTTGTAAATGGTCATTAACTATTTAACACAGCAATTTTAAATCGATATTTATAACAAGCGAATTCTCTATTAATTTTTTTCTCATGGGAAATTAAAGAATTATTTGAAACAAATCATCTGATTGTGAGCTTTTTCAAAAATTTTTTGAAAAACTATTAATTGTTTCAGAGAGTTTGAGATAAAGTGGGTACTTAGTTTCAAAGACGTCTCTAGATAAAGAGCAGGAGTTTTAAACATATATGAATAGCATAGGAGTTCTGGGGAGTCAGGTTCGAAAAATTTCTAAAAAGCGCCTCTTTGAACTAAAAACAGTGGTTTTTTACGTTTCAGGCAACGCTATTTTTCTCGAACATAAAAGCATTTAAGATTTTAAAAAAATGTAAAAACTAGATTAAATCAAACAAAAGATAATTTAAAAAAATGGCGCGAAGCTTTTGAGCCAAAAGTTTGTCAAAACCGCTTCTTTAAAAAACATATTTTTTGTCATTTTCTCTAAAAATCGACAGTTCTGGGTCGTACTTAGCCATTTTGTGGGGTTGAATAGCACGTATGGTGGGGGAGGGGTTGGTACCCGCTCCAGAATCCGGTAGACCCTCCAAAACTCGATAGACCCCCCAGAATTGAATTCTTGGCATGTTTTTGGAATTTTAGCCAGTCTCAGCCATCCAGATCCACAAAATATGGTCGCTGCCCATGTACGTATGCTACGTAGCCATTCTGAGGATCATTCGTCAAACTAATAATCAAACTAATGAAGGTTTGATTTCAAAAAAGAAGAACAATAATGCTATATTTGAGTTTTGATTTCATCGACTTGTTATTCTAATTATTAATCATTTCTTATGACGAAATCTGGATGTTCAGTATTAAATTCGCAGATTTGCTAAAAAAATATTCGCGTAATACAATTATGTGTAAGTTCAACATTCAGGTGGAAGCAAGAGATGAAGTTTACGCAACAATCAGCTTATTAGTGGTGAGATGTGGCTTTTATGATGTCCTTTTTTGACCATTTTTCATTTTTTAGCCGTTTGCTTGCGACACTCTATTCTAATTTTACTCATATATTCTTTAAGTTGATGAGTCTGATAATCTGACTCGATCGGTGCCTTGCAGAAATTATCATTAAAATATTTTAGACTCAATTTTAAGCGATTTTGCGACGATGTTGTCCGTAAAGTTGATTTTTCGCTGTTTCGGTGCCTGACCACTTATGACTTATATCGATTTCAAATTTTTAGACCAGATATTCATTTTATAACAAGAAATATATTGTTTAGTTCATTTTTCAGTATTTATAATTTTTATATTTTAAAAGGAAATATGCTTATTTCCAGAACGAAATACGCCTATTTTTAAAATATTTATACACGCATTTAAAAATATATCTTATGCGCATTCGAAGGAATGGACCGACCAAAGACTCGTACTAAATGGAACCCAGGTGATTTATGTCGAGCCTATCGATAAGGCGCACATTTGGGCGATGCCACTGAACGGCCAAATCGAAGAGTTAAGACGTTAGAATGTTTTAATGAACTCGCAATCTCGAAAAAATTTTCTTTCAATTATTATTTTTAAAATTCATTGCGTGAAGATGAATCGCGAATAATAAAAGCCAGAATTGTATTGTCCAGTCATTCGTATGGGCACATAAAGAGGTCCTTGCGTACCTCCTTCCAATTATGAATTTAATTAGTCTCGTACTATCTCTTTTTTAAATGAAATTTTATCTCCTCCAAATTTATCCCTTTTTATCCCTTTTGCCCTTCTTGAGTCTGAAACACCAAATCGACCCACAAGCACTCAAAAGGTGGATCAGGAGGATCTAATGGCGGAGGATTCAAATAATACACATGAAGAACAAAAACGAATAAAAATTGAGACTATATTGCAGAAGTGCTGGAAAATCAAAACTCGCCACCTTTTAGAGTATTTTGAGATTAAAATTAAGCTTTAAGGTCAACGGTGAGTTAGCTCTGTCTTATCCATTCCTACCCCAGACATGTAGCTGTGGGGGATAGAGAAAAACTAGCCCCCTCGAAAATTATGGAAGTATACCACAAAGGAAAAGCGTATTTGAAAGAGTGTCAGAATATAGTTTTAGCACACTTTAAGCTAAAAAGCTTGAAATTTTCGGGTGCTCCGCGCCGAATTCATTGTTTTCGTATAACTGTTGTCTCCGAACAGCCAAAGTTTGAGGCCTGATGAATATGTCAAAACTTTCTGATCTTACTTTAGAATTCAAGTCCTTAAATTCACATGGCCAGCTACGTGCATGCCCACCCATCCCACCTTCCGATGGGGCTGCACCTTTTCAATAGTGACTTAGCTGATCTTCTAAATTTAGGGGGAACGAAAATTTTGAAGTCGAATATCTCAACAACAACCTGCAGATAAGCAAAAATAATAGTGTTTGTCTGAGCTTTTATGAGATATAATCACGCACTAAAAAATTTTAAAAATTGAATTTCATTTGAATATTAAAAATATGCTGTACGTAAATGAATAGGCGCAAAGCGTCCAAAAATTCTAGGCTCATCAGTTCGGAAGTGTGCTAAAATCTATACGAGCGCTCTTTCAGATGATGTTTATTTTCCATTTTTCCCTTCGGGGGGGGGGGGGCTTGTGAAAATACTCGTTCTTCCAAAATTTCGGGGGATTAGTCCCCTTAATCCTCCACAGCTTTTTAACATGGTTGTAAAAAAATATCACCGAATTATCGTTTTTTTATTTTCTCCGGTTTTTAAGCAGCAAAATTACTCTTCTCACCAACGGAGAGGTGCACATGATGGCTCGGGTTACAAAACAAGCTCACTGTCCGTTTGATACGACCGATTTTCCGTTTGACCAGCACAAATGCTGTGTTCGGATGATTTTGAACAATAAACCGAGCGTGCAATCATCGATTAGTATTAGTAGTCGGATTCCGCTTCACGCTCAATGGCAAATCGTGAAAGCAGATATCGAAGATCAAATTTACATGGTATATTCTATAAAACTTTCCAGCGTTTCTTTTTATCGGTGTAAAATTTTTCTTAGATAACTATTTAGATTCAAAGCCGCAGAGTATCACAAAATTGCTCACATATATCAAAAATAGGAATTGTTTAGATTTTCCTGACCTGTACGGTGACTACCGCACATGGGCGTAGGGGTGTACCTCCCCAAAGTCGTGGGAAGTCTGGGAGTCTGTACTGGACTACCGAAAATCCGGCAACTTCCCTACCAAATCGGTAGACACCAAGAATTGAAGTTTTGGTGCTATTTTTGGCAATTTTGTCCCGTCTCGGGCCCCCAGAATTTGCCTGCTGCCCATCTATGGTCCATCCCTGAGACTCTAAAAGACACCCCAAAGATATAAGCACGGGCTTAGACGGGGCGGTGGAGGGGGCGGCCGCCCCTCGTCATCAGAAATTATTGAGCGCATAGTGAATAAAGTGTTTTTTGGATGCTTTTAGCCATCGTTCATAACGATTTTTTAAATTTTTCTGCATAGTACTCATTGATAAAATTTACTGACTTTCCCAGCGCTCTAAAAACTTTGATTTAACCTCAAGAGAGTACTTCGTGAAAGGAACAAGATTTTTTAGTACTTATCACGACTTTTCGAGTATTTCTTTGGTGCTTTGCGCCGACTTTTGCACTGATTTCGCGCGTTTTTTTTTGAAAAACACTTTCAAAAATTTCTACATCTAATCGGTTCGCAAATAATTCTGTCTATTAAACGACGGCGGAAACCCGGTATAAGCATAATGAACGGATATTTGGTCAATTTTTGACACTTTTAAGAAAATGTGGGGTTCCACCTTCACCCCGTCGGAATATCTCGGACCCGGCACTGCAAAAATCCAAAGTCCTCAGAAATAAATTTGTGGTGTATTTTTGGCTATTTCGCCCCATCGGACCCCCATAATTCCGTTGGTGCCCACTTGTGATGGATGACTATGAGTTGATTCTCAAAATATAAAGCACATAAAAATTCCAAAAAATATCCCATAAATCGAATGATGCATAACAGCGAAATTAGCTAAAAGACACGGAATTTCTAAGCAATAAATAAGAATTAGGCAGCTTTGCCTTTCGAGAGCAACTAAATAACATTTGATTTTGATATTTCGATTTAATTTATATAAAAAAATCGATCTCTTTATCCGTCTAAACAAGTGACGAATCACAAATCAATTGCCATAGAATATACGATCCAATTCTTTCAAAAATGGTTGGATTAATCTTTTTTATTCATGCAGCCATTTATTTATTTATTTATTTATTTATTTATTTATTTATTTATTTATTTATTTATTTATTTATTTATTCTATCCAGTAATCATCATACATTTACAGCATTGCAATTCTGGGGGGTGAGGCCCAAAAAATTTTCGAAAAGTGCTTTTTGGGTTAAAAACGTCGGGTACACGTCAAAAACACTGCTTTTAGACGTTGGACAACGCTCGTTATTTCTAGAACTTAAAAACATAAAAAATTTGAAAACAATCGAGAAAATTGAACAAAGTATAATGGAAACATGTGTTGGCGCTGGCGCTAAGCGGCGATAATTTGAGGCTTTTAAGCCAAAAATGAGCTAAAAACGCTTTAAATACCACTTATTTCACAATTTTCCCGAAAAATCGACAATTCTGTGGGGGGGGGTCGCAGCCATAGGTTGGTGGCACCAAAGCTCTGGGTGGTGCACGATTTTTTCAAAGGTTAAAAAATGGCCTTAAAACTAGTGGTATGGTGAAAAACACTATTTTTCAACGTTCCTCATCGAGCACTATCCGTTGGCATCAAAAAATTGCGAAAAAAAAACAAAAAAAATTTTCAAAAATTGAATTCTGGGGTGGGGGCTATTTTGATTTCTCGGTGGGATATTTTGGTTTCTCGGGGTGGGGAGTGCATAGCCCCCAAGCCCCATCCCTCCGCCCAGGTATGGTCGCAGCCATTTTGCGCGGGATCAGCAGAGTTATTCTGCGGGGGAGGAAATGGTTTAAGCCCCGAAACACGTTCATCATGGACCGTACAAATAAGAGGCTCTCAGTTGACAAAATACTAGTATTCGGAGCAGGTAGCTTTAAATTATTAAGGCAACTGTTTTATTTTACGTCTATTCAATTTCTAGGAACCTCTCAACTTATATCAACACGAAATTTGCGTCACCGTTAAAAGAAAATCAGCACTTTTTCTAGCCGATACTTTGGCTCCAATTACCGTGATTACGATTTTTACGGTTTGTGCTCACTTCTTGACCAGCAGAGGATTCGAACAACAATTTTACCTGAAATGCTTTTGCTTTTTGCTCCAATTGATGGCCTTCAACTTTTTAAACGCATATATCAAGCCTCAAAGTGGAGTCGTGCCACACATCGGTGAGTTTGGGTTAGATCATGCATAGGCAGCAACCAATTTTTTGAGGGCGGTCCGATGCGGCAATACCGGAAATAGGACCAAAAATTTAATTACGGGGGTCTATCGACTTAGTGGTCCGACGGATTCTGGGGAGGGGTTCAGATTACACGTGGGCGTGGGGAGGGGTTAAAATACCCTCCGAAACAAGAACTTAATTTTTGAAAATTCTTATGTTTTTTTCGCAATTTTCTGATGCAAACGGATAGCGCTCGATGAGAAACATTGAAAAATAGTATTTTTCGCCATACCACCTTTTTAAGGTCATTTTTTGACCTTTAGAAAATCTTGCAGTTCCCAGAATTTTGGGGTGCCCACCTATGATCCAGACCATACATGCCGAATTCTAGATGGGTCAAAACCGAGAAATATCCCAAAAACATACCAAAAATTTAATTCTGGGGGTATTCAGGTTTTGCAGGGGGATTTCAGATTCTGGGGGTGTCACCCTACAAAGCCCGACGCCTTTGCGTAGTATAGAGACCTCCGCCATTGTTGGTCTTAATAACCGACTCACCTTTAATTTTGAAGTTTTATGCATCGAGTTCAAACGATAGATGCACAACTTGGCCGGTCTGGGCGGTCAGCCAGTTTGTTTCTAAATAGGCCTAAACATTAATATAAGCGTCAAATCGCTTACAAACACTTTTGGTGGAAAATCGTAAATTTTTTTTCACCTTTGGACCTCGATTTTGTCTTATTTTTTTCGCAAAAACCTTTTACTTTTCCTTGAGGGGGTCAAGTTGCTTAGCTGCAAGTACCCCTTCAAGTACACATTGCTGCTTTGGTAACCCCTCCCCAGATCGGCTTTGACCACACATGGGCAGCCACCAAATTCTGGGGGTGTGGGTGGCGTAAAAACTGGCGAAAAATCCCAAAACCACTATTCGGGGTGGTCTACGGAATTCTGGGGGAAGCGGTACAATCCTATCTCAAATCTGCCTCCCCGCGCTTAAAACTATATTTAAAATTTAATGACGATGAATTTATATATATATATATATATATATATATATATATATATATATATATATATATATATATATATATATATATATATATATATATATATATATATATATATATATATATATATATATATATATATATATATATATATATATATATATATATTTATATTTATATTTATAATAAATGATTATGAAAAAAATAAATTGTTTACATAAAAAATTTCGAAGTTAAATCCAAATCAGAAGTCAATGTTTCATTCAAGCGATATTTTGAAGTACAAATCGTATCGAACTTGTCGACGAAATTAAATTTAAAATATGTTTAATAAGTTTTCGTCATCATTTTGGGTTGTTTAAAAATGGTCAAATTCCTATATTTACTGTATTTGACGCGGAGCGTCAAAAAGTTTTAAAAGTTACGCTTCAAACTAGAATAAAAATATCCGGAAATGTTTCTGCTCTTGAAATCGGCATACTATTACTCAAGTAAAAAAATTACTTCTAAGCCTCAAAGAAAGTAAATAGACAAATGCCATTAATATGTATTATCCGGCGCCAAGCACCGGAAAAATTCGAGAAATTAAGAACGCTGACGGCCAAAAAATATTGAAAATTACATATCCATTCTTTATCTCACTAACGGTTTCTGGCCAATAGGGGGCGCCTCCCTCGCCCCCCTAAATCCGCCCCTGAAAACAATATGTATAAAACGAGTGAAACTTTTAGCACTATTTCAACATTAACATTGAGCTGTAAAGCCCTTAACCTTATAGTGGTCAACGTTCCCAATCGGGAACATATTTTTAAAAGTTTGTTGCAAAACAACTACTCATCTAATTTAAATAAGACTTGTTTTGGATAAGAACCAGGATGTCTGCCTATACTGTGAGAGCAATTTCAAAACTTACTCTTGAGTATGTGCTATGCTATGCTGTCGTTAGACAAAAATAGCGAAAGTTTGTCATGCTTAGAAATTTGCATATTGTCAATCAACATACAGAATTTTTGAGCCAAATGTCATGCAGTAATGTTTGCAGAGGTTTTCTGATCATTTTGGTATGTTATTCATTTTTATTTATTTGTTCATCAAAAGTTATGGTTAAATTTATATTGATGTTCCCGTTTGGGAATGTTGGCTCCTAGGAGTGCAAAAATATTTAATTCCTCAGAAAGAGAACAAAATCTATGGGGCAGCATATGTAACCTCGGCTAAGCTCTTTAGTGACCTCTCATGCATTCCTTCAATTTTCTAGAGCTCCACAAGCATTCTGGTATGACTCCAATGCACATATTCAAAATATTAAATGCAGGTTTATAAGATTCTTTACTTGTTTCTATGTGTTACGATTACACAACAATGTAGCTCTTGATTTCTAGCGGTTTTTAGGCAAAAATTCAAGTGTTTCTGTAAATAATTTTAGGTTTTTTAGTATTTTGCAGAAATTACCTGCTCTATCTAACTTTGCTTTATTTTTTTACTATAACTTACAGAGCCATGAATCTTTAGAGGCTTAGAGACAACTTTATATAAAACTTTATATAACTACTGATTTCCATTTTTTAATAGCTCAGAAGCATGCTAGCAATATAACTAAACTTTGAGTTTAAGTTTATTGGACTATCGATAACAACTGTGGATAGGTAAATGTCCGAATGAGTAAACGTATGATACTATGACTTACTTTTATTCACTGTAGAATTTTACTAGGTATTGAAAATTGAATGAAATTGCCAAATTGACTATATTACACCCTGACTTCCTGTTATTTCCCGAATCTTGATTCATGGTTTCTAACTATTAGTATACCGAAATACGTCGATGTAGTGTAAATAGCTCTGAGATCACGGGCATTAGTTCAACAGCGTAGAAATGAGAAAACCAATAAATTTTGAAAAATCTAGAAAAAACGAAAATACAGATTATAGCTCAATAATAGTTTTTTACTCATCTTAGCTAGACATTATTTAATGTTATCTAGAAAGCAAGGAAATCTAACAAAAAATAAATATAAAGTTATGGTTATTGAAAGTTTCTTGGTTTTCTAGAGGTTTATGGTTCCCATAAGGTTTAAAAAACTCAAAACCACACCCTTGTAGGCTCTCTATTTGACAATTTGACAGTTTAGATTACTTGTGTTATCAATGTTTGTAGCAGATCGCTTTGATCGTATATGTTCTGCAGAAATTTGGCAAAAATGTTCCCCAAGAAGCCAACGTTCCCAAATGGGAACATATGAACAACATGATAGAGAGGAGAGCTTTCGCTCTGGTTTTTTCCATACAGTCTTATATTTTACAGATTTGAAACATATTAAGATTGCATTGCTGTAGCACATCTGCATCATAGAGCGGACTTTAAAAGGTTAAGCTCAAACAGGCTTTCCAGCTCATAACAGCTATGCTAATAGATAGGTCTTTCTCTCGTCTCCATATTCCCTGTATTCTTAAATTTTCAAAAATTCTTATATGCACTATAAAGAATTTAAACCAGAAACCAGAATTAAATATCAAAAAATGACTAAAATCACAGTTAGAGCATTGAGTCGAGAAAAATTAGGGTAGCGACTTAATCCTCACTGTAATAAATTGGAAAATTGGTATAATAAATTTAAATTTCGATAATGAATTAGCGATGATTATAATAATAAATTAGCAATGAATCCGGTTCTGCCACTTTTGAACGAGCTTAACAATAAATCGTTTTCAGTTAGACTTTACGAGGGCATTATCTGGATGACCCTGATAAGTGGCGCACTTACGCTATTATTATCGAACGTTACGAACTGGATAGGTCTAATTGCGCCCCCTCCACCCCACAGACTCGGTTTAATTGCTGACTTAATGAACGAGAAATTACTGTTCGTACTGGCGATCAGGGCTTCGGACGGAGTTCGCCATTCAGGCCTGGACAGTGCCGAAAATACTGAGGAGAACAGTTTGCAAAAGGGAACGTGGAATCAAGTTTTTGTTGCTTTGCACAGCATATTGACATTACTTATAATATTCGTTTACATTTTGGTTTTTACTTCGCTCGTGCCAAAACCATAAATTTTTGTGTACGTTATTATTTACGTACTTTTTAAATCAATAAATAGAAATTGAAATTGGAAGATTGCTTGAAAAGTGTTCGGCTTGTTCGATCGGATCGATGGGTTCTCACCATACTTGGGCGCAGGGGTTTGGGGTATACAACCCCAGAAACCAAAATTCCCCCAGAATTCAATTTTCGATTTTTTTTGTTTTTTTCCGCAAATTTTCGATGTCAATTGATAGTGCTCAATGAGAAACGTTTAATAATGGTGTTTTCAGCCAAATCACTATTTTTAAGGCCATTTTTTGACCTTTGAAAAAAATCTTGCATCCCCGGAACTTAGGTACCGCCAACTTATGGTTCTCGCTAGCTTTGCACGTACATTCGGTAGGTTGAGCGAATTGGTAGATCAGGGTTGTTAAGGTTGCATGGTTGATCTAGCGAGCGACAAAGTAATCTTAGAATAGTTAGACTTATGAACTGCTTTATAGAGGTAAAAAAATAATATTAAAACTACGAATTTTAAAAGATTGTGAAAATGAATTGACATGCTTATTTATTTCGAGGACTTTTATGAGAAAAGGGTTCATATTCGACTATACTTTCGTCTCAATTTTTCCAAACTTGTTTTCTTAGAGCCTAGTAGACCGAAAATGTCTCCGCGTGTGCATATCTGGTTAGAAGGTTTAGAAGTTGGCGGACTCTACTGACCCTAAGAATCCCGTGTTTTAAAAATATTTCTGATGTTTTCGCAATTTTTTAATGTCAGTGGAATTAGCTTAAGGGAAACGTGGAGAAATGGTGTGCATTCGGCAATTGCGACCACACGTGGCGCTGGGTTTAGACCCTGGGAACATGTCAGACCACCGCCCGCCAAAATCGATAGACCCCCAGAATTTAATCTTAGGCATGTGTTTTTGCGATGCTTAAGACTTTTGTTCTACCCAGCCAGATTTCTCAGAATTTTGTCGTTGCCCATGTATGATTTTGACCAGCTCAGATTGTGCGGATACAAAATCTAGTTTTAGGTGGGTCAATCTCAAATTGAATTAAATAATTTGAAACACACTATAGGGAGGTACCTAATATATTGTGTATGCATTTTCGCATCCCAAAAATCTAGCAAACGACAAATTACACGATGGTAACTACATACATCTGTTGAAACAATCATTATTGAAGTTAATTCGCGAATGACTCCAGAAACTCACAAACACTGCGATTACATTATTCGTCAAAACTTTTTAGAAAAGTTAGTCTGTAGATATCTCAAGCGACTAACATAATTTTTTTATAGATAATTGGAATTTCTTTTTTTTTTAAATTTTTTATAGATAATTGGAATTTCACAATACAATATTTTGATCATTTCTTATTGAGATTCAGACTAAACATTTTGTGGCCAATCGTCAAAGACGTTTTTATAGAATATTTGTCAGATAAGGAATTGACTCATCGTCAGCTGACGACAAAGTTCTCAAATAGAGCTCAATGGTGAAAAAGCTTATCACATTATCAAATCCGCCTAGCTAAATTGAATGTGACATTGCTAATAATTCTATCACAAGCATACATTGCAACCACAAATGGGCATAGGGTTCTGGGATTTTTGGACCCCAAAATATCCGCAGAATCCGGCACCCAGGTTTAAAGTTTTGGCGATTTGTTTTGCGATTTGACCGCACATAATTCGGATGCCGCACTTATGTTTATAATCTGCTTACCATTTTGAAAAGCAACTTGTTTTTTCGAACTGTTGCACCAAAAAATTTGGCGATTTTAATCAGCTTTATAGAAATCACTATATTTAATCAAAGGAAAAATTTCATAATTGTCCTTGATTAAAATGAATGAAGAACACGAGGAGAAGAATTCAAATTGAAAAATTGCTGATTTCATTTTTGGCAAAATTAGTCTGCTCTGAATTCTTGAAGCTCTTTCGTAAGAATGCACTTGCCGTGAATTCATCATAATTTGTTGGAAATTTTTGTGTTTTTAGACTACCAATATTAAAAGAAAATTTCAAGTTTTATTAAATTTGATGAATTTTCACAGAATACGACCTCCAACATCACAAATTCAACACCTCGACATTAATGATGTATTAGAACGAACCTGGATGTGTTTGTTTTTGTTAGTTTTTATTTCATCGATTCGCAATTATTGTTCAGATTACGTAATATAACTGAATTTTGAACAAATTTAAAAAAACTGCAAAAAGATGACCGACGTTTTAAATACGAGTAGATGGTTTAATAATGTTGTTTTATTACATATATTTATTATTTCCGTCCAATAATGTTTACCATTAAATAAACAATAAACCATTTACTCTAAAACATTGAATCATAAATTATAAATGAGCACGGAAATTGGAATCATTCCAAAAAACCGCCAAAACCCGCAGACATACCGTGATTCCTTTTTTGACAAAAAATTATATTTTTTCTGCGGATTCCTAATGCCATAGACAGAGCTTTAATTCTTCGAACCCTTACCACTAAAAAATTTTGAAGCACACACAGACTATCAGAATTTTTATTTCATGCTTAAATGGACAGGTCCGTACTGAAACCGTTTGGAAATTGAAACTCCATGTTTTCCCGATCAAATTCAGCTGAACGACGTCAAAAAAACGACGGGAATGTCAAAGTAGCCTTGAACCTCGCTTAAATTTAGTTCGAACATACTGGTTTGAAAATTCGCACTTTTATTTTATTACGAAAAATTGTCCTTTTTTTCACTCGCCGATGGTCTAGAAATCCTCATATTTCTTAAATGTGCATGAAATTCCTGTGCAGAGCAGGAATCGGCCCGAAATTTATTCATAAAATGCATTTATTTCATTAAGCTTAAAAGAGGAGAGCGACATTTCTAGACGTTTCTATTGATGCTATCTTTTAAAACATAAAAACGTTGGAAATTTATGAATAAACATAGTGATAAGATGAAGGTCCGAAAATGGTTAGAATCGCTGAAAACAGCATGTTTTCTCAGTCTTCTTTTTAAAAAATACAAAATCATGGTATTTGGTTTTTATTTCTACAGTATTATACTTATCAGTTCAACAGAGGAATGCGATCCGCTGGTTTGAACTAAACAATTAATCTGAAGTTATAACAATAAATGCAACAAAGACCGAATTTCCCGCGATTATATTTTACGCGCAATTTCTACTATTCACCGGAATCTGAGAAGCCGCAAATTTGGAGCAATTATCCGTGCAACACGAAACCAAGCCTTTCGCTATACCGCAAGTATTCGCGCCAGCCTGGAGCCTGCTCAACGGTATACAAGAAAGTTTACACAAATTTCATATGAAAAAATTACCAGCGAGATTTCACAGCAATGAATTTTTATTACCAGATTTTCTGCGAAAAAAATAATCACAAATAAACGGAGATCAAACTCAATAAAGGTGACCAAAAAATAATTTATAGGAATCGAATATTTAGTTTAGATAATATCAGAAACGAAACGTGATTAGAAATTAATCAGGAAGAAATGCTATTAAAACTTTATTTAAATAATTTTTTAAAAATTCTGTTCATCGAAAATAACAAAATTTTTAATAAACAAGATTTATAACAAAAACAATACGGAACTGAGAAATTTGAAGAATGAAGGCGATGACTCTTCTAAACTGCATTTGAAACCACCAATGAGTGCGGATAATTAGCAGTGTAAACTAAAAATTCGAAAATCTCCTCAAAATCCAAAAAGTCCATAGAATAAAAAAACCCAACTATTTATGCGGAACGGATAGGGCTCGATGAGAAACGTCAAAAACTGTGCCTTTCGCTTCTGCCATCAATTTTTTGGCACTTTTTGTTGTTTGAACATTTTTCAGCCCTCCCGATAGATCTTAGAAAACTCAGGCGCAGCCCATCTATCGGAGCTCTGAGAATTCACATTAAGCATTTCCATTGTTCAATATTTCAGTAACCCATGTGCAATTTTCTCTGCAATCTTTTTTAGCCATTATCATTCATAGATATGTCGAAAAAATTACGATTATCACTCGTATCAAACATAAATAAAATTTGTGGGCCATTGGAATTTTTCATAATCCAGATGTTCAGCTTACTAGCTCATTTTCCCTCGTACCGAGTAGAATCACTATACGTTCACAAACGAAAACGATGCCGAAGAATTTCGTACAGTGAATCGGAGAAGAACAAAAATAAGCTGAACATTAAAAGCAAAACGAGGAATAAAATAAAGAATCAAACAACCAGGAAATAAGTAATAAATAAGTAAGTAAATAAGTAAATAAACAAATAAATAAATAAGTAAATAAATACATAAATAACTAAACTAAATACATAAATGACTAAAGAAATAAATAAGTAAATAAATACGTAAATAACTGAAGTAGTAAATAAGTAAATAAATAAATAAGTAAATAAGTAAGTAAATAAATAAATACGTAAATAAATAAATAAGTAAATAAATAAATACATAAATAACTAATCGAATAAATGAGTAAATAAATACATAAATAAGTAAACAGGAATATGAATCTATGGAAAATAAATGGAAATGATTTGAAAATCAATGAATCAATCATTGAAACAACCAATAATTAGCCAATCAACCACTAAGCAACCAATCAACCAAGCAAACAACCACTTTGTAAAATGTAGGCGACCAACCGAAAAATTGGGTAACTGGTATTAACGGAAGGACCGGCCTTTACAAATAAGTAAATAAATGAATACAAAATTAAAAAATAGAATAAATTTTCTGCGAAGCCAAGTACCGCGCGCATAATGGCAGACCTAATGTATCCGCCGTCTCCCCAAGACGTGCCCCAACTGTTTTTTATGATGTAGAAAGGCACCGGACCAGTATAATCGTAACCTACGACCAATATGGCGTGATTTTGCTTATTTGTGCACTGAGACGCGTGCATAACGCCGGATCCGCTGAAAAATTGCCAGCTCTGTCCGGCGTCCACGAGGCCAACGAGCGGACCCCTATGCAACATGGCTGCCACCACATTTTTTTCATCTGGACCAGTCGCGTCGCTGATCGATGAAGATACGACCTGTCAAAAATGGGTTGAAAAAATATTGTGAACTTCGTAAGGAAGCACACAAATTTCGTTAATGTCGTCAGGAATTTTACGATTTGGAGCGCAGCGCCGATTCAAGAACGATAAGTTTGCATGAGTATTCTTCCAAGTGCAAAAGAGGGCTACAGTGACAAAATCGGTATTACGACAGAAAAGCCTTTCTGACGTTACTCATCAACCTATATAATCTAATGGCAAAGCAGAACCAGAAATAAACACAGCGGGACACGGATCTTGATAAAGTGGGGGGGGGGGGAGTTAGACCCCTAAGGAAGCGGCAGACCCCTTAAACCCCTTACTTGATTTTTCGGTATATTTTCTTAGGATTTTAGTCAGTTTTTCACCGCCAAGATCACCCAGAATTTGGCTGCTGCCCTTAAATGGTCTATATACCCACATTCACCTGTGCTATCAACTACCTAAATAAGTGCGTGAATTGCTTGATGCAAAATTTCGATTTAAGTTTATCTACC
Organism: Mermis nigrescens; assembly: GCA_036768485.1. NCBI lineage: Eukaryota > Metazoa > Nematoda > Enoplea > Mermithida > Mermithidae > Mermis > Mermis nigrescens. The sequence goes on from JAVLUZ010000144.1 coordinate 657,051, forward strand.
TAACTATATATTTATTTATTTATTATAATTTATTTACTTTATTAATTTATTTATTCATTTATTTAATTAATTAATTGAATAATTAATTAGTTAAATTAATGTAATTAATTTAATTCATTAATCAATTTATTTATTCAGCACCAATTTAAGCGTGATGCTTGAAATTGTCATTTAAAAATCTTCAGCTACTGCGTAAAAACAAAATAAAAACAGAACTGTGCGCCAAAGTAATGTTCAAAACTACTTGAACTGATAGTTAAGTATAAACTATTTTGCATTTTCTAGTTTAACGCACTGCCTCGCTCTCACTTTGACCCCTTGATTAGCTTGATGGCACGATTTGTTGAGTGAGCATTGGCCCTGTTTAGCAGAATAAGGATAACATTGTTCAGTGGGGAAAGTGCATGAAGGACCCGGAAAACAGTTTTGGGACAAATTTCTTAACACTTGAATCGGTCGGCCTCCTGTGCAGCCCAATCCGGCCGGCGATTGCATGCAATCGACTAAGAATTGCGGTGATAAGAGCAGCGAATTACCTCCTGCTGGTGCGCCTCGCATCTGCCGGTCGATTTTATATTGGCCTAAAAATTTTTTGAGTAAAATAGTCGAGAGGGACGCAGTCACACATGGGCATAGGGGTGGGGGTTTAAACTCCCAGAATCTGAAAAACTCACCGCAAAAATCGATAACCCCGTAATTGATTATTCGACATGTTTCTGGGATTTTTGCCGATTTTGACCCCGCCTCCAGAATTTAGGTGCTGCGGATTTATGGACGCAGTGGTAGATTCAGAATTTCGGCAGCTATTTTTACTTCAAAAAAAATTTGCCGTTTCGAGCCTTTTTAAAGATGTTTTGGTGCAGAAGCATCAACTTTCTGCGGTTCGAATCGTTTTCAAACCGTGAGCATTCGATTTCAAAATTGTTAAGGTCGATAGCCGATATCTCATGCTACGCGGCTTAGCGGGTCGCAGAAATTGATCGAGGTCAATATCAAGTGGAAAAATACTAGCTTTTAATAGGATTTGATTTCAAAACGTGGAAGTCGGGGGCATACCTGGGCGGGGGGTTGGGGGTATGCACCCCCTAGAAACCAAAATACAACCCCTGAAACCGAAATACCCCCCCCAGAATTCAATTTTTGAAATTTTTTCTGTTTTTTTCCCCAATTTTTTGAGGACAATGGATAGTGCTGGACGAGAAACGTTGAAAAATGGTATTTTTCGCCATATTACCATTTTTAAGGCCATTTATTGACCTTTGAAAAAATCTTGGAACCCCCAGAACTTTAATGCCGCGATTTCGGGGGTTCGATAAGTCACAATTGTTAAAAATATAACAAAAATTTGATTGGGGGTCTATGGAGTTTTGAAGGCTCATTCCGATACTGGGGGTCAAGACGTCCTCCGCCCATGTGTGTTCTCTAGACCCCTTAGGATCAAGAAAAGGCATAATTTCCCTAGGACCTTCATCTTCAGGTAATCGCAGTTTTTGAAACTGGATAAAAACTTCAAATTCTTTCATAATAGTGTCAAACATATAAATAGCAATAAGGGTAGTTGATTTATTGCAATATTTACGCTGCTTCTATCGAAGTTATTATAGCTCGATGAAGACAAAAGTTAGTTTTTATCTCTGTATGATCTCCAGACCGTGTATATGGTCCGAATTTACAAAACTGAAATTAACGGCTTTTTCCGAGCTGATCTATCTTCTGAATATTCTTTATCAAGCCTAAAATATAAGTAGCACAGATAAAAATGGCAAGAAGCCTTTCGTAACCAGAAGACATAATTTCTGTGCACATGCATAACGGGTCAGATAGTCTAAACTCAAAACTTAAGTCTCTGCCGCTATTTTACCATGTACACCGGACCAAAAATTTTCCAAATTGCACGAATTTTCTACAGATTCTAATCTAACCTACCTTCCAGACCATAGGTAAACCAGACGCTATTCAAAAGACTTTCACAGCTTTGTTTTGCTCAAGCACATCTGATCGTAGAGAAATAATTTTTAAAAAATCTGTGCAAAAATCTATGCGAAATTATATAAAAACATGTTTAGCCTGCTGAGCACACCTGGGCGTGGGGGTTGGGGATATGCACCCCCCCGAGAAATCAAAATACCCCCCATAAATCAAAATACCCCCCCCCCAAATTCAATTTTTGAAATTTTTTCCTTTTTTTGCCAATTTTTTGATGCCAATAGATAGTGCCTGATGAGAAACGTCGAAAAATGGTGTTTTTACGCCATACCACCATTTTTAACGCCATTTTTTGACCTTTGAAAAGTCTTGCACACCCTCCTAGAATTTTTTTGCTGCCCACGTATGCTGCTTAGTCACTTTGAAGTCATTAGGAAATGCATTAAGCTCATCAGCTGTTTATACTTTTAAACAAAAGTTCGATTGAAAAGTCAAACTTTTGAGGTATTAAATTACAAATGTTTAAACGAAGAAGAACTATATTGGACTATGATTCACATGAGCATTTGCTGATCGTAGATGCACAACATGGCTAACCTATGAGGGGAATAGCCGATCTGGGGGCCAAAAATTTAGCTTTCCGAGCCTAAATGACCTGAAAGACTAAAAGAATGCTAAAATAGCGTTAAAACCACGTTATTCTGAAGTTTCTTGTAAATTTTAAGCACTTTTGAAGAAAATTTTTGATTTTTCGATTTTCATCCAACTCTAGCCTTCATTCTGCATCATTTTCTTCAGAAAATTTTCCATTTATCATTCGAGGGGAGGAGGTATAGACCACTTAACTCCAACTTGGGTGTCTGCTACCATTCGAATCGATCGAAGTGTTCCTCTACATTGGGAATATGAAAATCGAATAGTCGAAAAGGGAACAAAAATTATGACAGGGCCGAACAAAGGCCATTTTTTGATTTCTCATTCAGTTAAATTCGTTGATTAGTGTTGAAAAATTGCTAAAAAAGGCGAAATATTCTTTAAAATAGAATTATGCCTACTTTGCGAGAGTTTATGATCTAAAATCAAAGTTCTATCTCCGATCTTCTTAGTACTCTTAGTGTATAAGAATTTCGGAAAATTTTAATCATATAAATATATAGTCTAAGCAGTATAAACTGCCAAAAAACGATCAATATGCGACTGACTAGATATCAAATCCGCGACGGCAAAAGCGTAACAAGCACCGCAACGCAATTGACGTCTTGGCAACGGCACCACTCCTGCGTCTTCCCAGCTAAAACGCGGGCATTCGGCCACCCGACGCTGACCTTCTCCCGCTAGACTCGGCTAAGTAGAAAATTTAATTTTTCGGCTTTTTATATTTTATGTCTATATTTTTATATTGAATTTTACTGATTTTAGCACAATCAGTAATACAAAAGATTAGTCGTTTAAAGAAGTGCTCATGCAGCCTCAGTCGCCCATATGGGCGTGCGGGAGTTTGGAGGAGGCTAAGACCATACATGGGCAGCAACAAAATTCTGGGAATTCGATGGAGCTAAATTACCAAAAATGTCATCGAAAATTTAATTTTCAGGTCTATCGATTAGGGGAAGGGTTTTTCAGATTCTGAGAGGTTCGAACCCCCCCCCCGCCTCACGCGTGGCTGAGATCCCAGAATCTAAAGCATCCTCGCAGGTTGCGGCAGTCGCCTGGAATTTAATTTTTGGAGTGTTTTTCGCAATTAAGGTCTATCGATTAGGTAAAGGGTTTTTCAGATTCTGAGAGGTCCAAACCCCCCCCCCCTCCGCCCACTTGTGGCTGAGATCCCAGAATCTAAAACATCCTCGCAGGTTACGGCAGACGCCTGGAATTTAATTTTTGGTGTGTTTTTCGCAATTTTGGCCAGTTTATGTCCTATCCAGACAACACCCATTGAACTTATTCCAATTAAAGTGATTTCGATACGATTTCCAAAAACATAGGAGAAAATACGCCATTAAAGCATTTTTCTGGCTAAAAATATATTTCGTTTATTCACTAGGAATTTTTAAGAATGTCTTCAAATTTTTTCTAATGCCTTCATGTGCTAGAAAGAACGAGCAACGCCAAAAACGTAAAAATAATGCTTATCGATGCGTACCCATCGATTTTGAGTTAAAAAGGGTACATTACAAAAGTTTTTTTGGCGCCTTTATTCGTAAATGTATAACGAATACGGGTTAGCAACCCACAAACGATCGAGACAGTGTCTCGAACTCATGCGAATACTACACTGCAACGTATCAACGCCATGCCTTCGCAATATATTCGCAATGTTATGTCGGGAAAAAATCGCGAAATACGAAGTCAAATTCGATTAATCAAAAGTAATTCAATAATGTTGCAAAAATTAACAAAATAAGACAGCAAATAATTAATAATAAAAAAGAAAACTCACGTGTTCTCGGGTAGGGGTCGGGGGATGGTTTGACTTCTCCAGAATGGCAACTGAACCCCCTCCCCCGCAAAACGGCTGCGACCTACCCCCAGAATAGTCGATTTCTCGTAAAATTGTAAAAAGTGTACTTTTTAAGCGCTTTTAGCTCGTTTTTTGGTTGAAAACTCAAATTTTCGACGTTTTGCGCCATATACACATTCTTTGACTATGTTTTGTTCAATTTCCTCGTTTTTTCAATTTTTTCGGAAACTTTTCACATTATGCTCTATCTAGAAAGAACGAGCATTGTCCGAAACGTCAGAAAACAATGTTTTTGATATAAACCCATCGTTTTTAGCCCAAAGAGGAGCTTAAAAAATTTTTTTGAAGCCTGACCCCCCCACCTCCCAAGAATTTCTATGCTTTACATGTACGCAGGCAACTACCTTGACAAACTTTTCGCCAATTTGAGGAGTAGCGACGCCGTTTAATACGATGAATTGTTCGTAGGACAAATCGGCGAATTCGTTCAATTCGAACGACGCTTCGTATCGGCTGCCTCGCAGGCAGTTCAAAATTTTGACCGTTCGCGAATTATCGGCGAAAATTTGTTTGATTTGATCGCGCGTCGCGTCGTCGGCGAAATTTCGCGCAAATTTTTTCGACCAATCGCCGAATTGATGCTCCAAAACCGCCGGCGGTATAACGAACGCGTCGCAAGCGCGGTACGCTGATGCATACAAACGAAAATGGCTTTGTGTAGGGGGTTAGGTTTTCAAGTCACGTGGGGGTTAGGGTTTGGGGTGTTAAGAACCCCTAGAATGCGGTAGACCCCCGAAGTCGATAGACCCCAGAATTTAATTTTAGGCATGTTTTTGGGAGTTTTTGCCACTTTTACACCCCACCCCAGCATTTGGTTGTTGCCCATGTATAGTTTTCGCCTCTCGAGACCCAGGAAAATCTTCCATCGAATTTGTTCATTTCCAGAATTCGCCATTTTTTTTCGAAAATTCGCAAAAAGGTGCTGCTTTAAGCGTTTTTACTAATCTGCTTGTTCAAAAGTCCCAAATGTTGGGCGCTTTCCACCACATACTCTTTTTTGACTATAGTTTGTTCACTTTATTCAATTTTTTTCTGAATTGTTTAAAGTTTTTATATTCAAATCTTTTTATTTTTTTCTAAAATTTTTAAAACTTTCACGTTCTTGAAAGATACAGCGCCGTCGAAAACGCCAAAAATGATGGTTTTCGACACGATACAAAGCATTATCGAGCACAAGAAGGCACTTCAGCAAAATTTTTCGGTTTTACCCGCCTTAGAATTCCAATGCTGTGCATTCCTGCGTACAAATATTTAACAGTTTATATATCTTTGGATTTTTAAATAGTTACATGAAGTAACGGTTCCGGAATTTTGGAGGGAGGGGTTGCCGGTGATTTTGTTTTTCTGCGATTTGCTTCGTTGGCCGGAAACACAAAAAACGCTAAAAGACGAGTTTTTGTCCAAAAATCCAAAAATTCGTGATAAATCTGGTTTTTCAGAATTGAAGAATTCGTTTAATTTGAGAGAATTCATCTGCAATCTACTTCCATGTCGCAAGGATTTAAAAATGTAGGTGACAGCTGAAAATTTCGACATCGCGGTACATTGCATAATATTTTGTAAGGAAAAAATTTTCAGCGAAGATTCATTAATTGATTATTGATTGATTAATTGATTGATTGTTTGATTTATTTATTCATTATTTATTTATTTATTTACTTATTTATTTATTTATTTATTTTTTTTAAATTATTCATTCATTTATTTAGCTGACGAAACAGCTGATATATGCTCTAGCATTAAAACAGCATATAAGGAACAAAGGTTCTTAAGCAAGAGAAGCGGTCTTGGCGCACTTGGTAACACAGCTGTGCTGGGAGTCAGCGCTGATAAAGGTTGGCTGGTTCAACACCAGCTGACACCGGTTTTGCCTTCACTTAGCGTCCTCTATTACATTTCAGAATTGAAGAATCCATTTAATATGAGAGAATTCATCTGCAATCTACTTCCATGTCGCAAGGATTTAAAAATGCAGGTGACGGCTGAAAATTTCGACATCGCTGTACATTGCATAATATTTTGTGAAGAAAAAATTTTCAGCGAGATTCATTCATTGATTATTCATTGATTGATTGATTGATTGTTTGATTTATTTATTCATTATTTATTTATTTATTTATTTATTTATTCATTTTTTAATTATTCATTCATTTATTTCTGCTGACGAAACAGCTGATATATGCTCTATTGCATTAAAACAGCATATAAGGAACAAAGGTTCTCAGGCAAGAGAACCGGTCTTGGCGCAGTTGGTAACACAGCTGTGCTGGGAGTCAGCGCTGGAAAAGGTTGGATGGTTCAACACTCTGACACCGGTTTTGCCTTCAGTCAGCGTACCCTATTACATTAGCGATCAAAAATGAGGCCATCCTCGGATGGGATAGTAAATGTCCATACTCGTTATTTTAGAAAGTATTCTTTTGTCAAATTTGCGAAAAAAATTTGCATGTGCTAGAATTAAAAACATTTACGATATCTTATTGAAAGCCCTTACAAATTCAGCGAGAATTGGAAAAAATGGCAATCTATATGAAAAGCTGCCTTGTGATTTACAAACATATTTGTTAATCAGTAGAAATTCCAAAATTCAAAGTTCAAATTTTAAATATCTATTGATCTTATGATTATGATTAATATCAAAATGTCGTTAAGAAACAATAATCAGAATTTTCTAATCTTTCGAAGCCTGCCTTCACTCTACAATTTAAATAATTTAAATAAGTTATTCTAATTTGAAATCACCACGCTCAGTTTCTTGCACCATTTTCCAATCGTGTGACAGTTAGAGGGCTTAAGCAAACCACGCAAAAAAATAAATTGAAGTTTGTCTGCAATGTAAACAAACGCAAAAAGTTCCACGTAGTGGAATTTTTTGGATTTTTATAGAAATAGAGATAACCGCAATCGTGTCACTCTTCTCGGAAGCCGTGCAATTGCTGCTTTCATTTGATTTACATCGTGTCGCACGCACGTTGGTTTACACCAAGAGCATTCATTAACTGATAAATTGGCTTACTGCGAGCTCAGCTCTAATTGATTTGTCATGTTCTTTTAGAACCATCCCTAATCTTCTGTTAACCCGTTCTTTAGCCGTTTTAGTCACCAGTTACAGTGATTTTGAGTAGTCAATTGGGAATAGGAGGCATTTGTGGGCGTGGATGGGGTAGGGGTTTGGGGGTATGCACCGCCCAGAAACCAAAACACCCCCCAGAATTCAATTTTTGAATATTTTTCATTTTCTTTCGCAATTTTTTGATGCCAATGGATAGTGCTCGATGAGAAACGTTGAAAAATGGTGCTTTTCGCCATGCCATCATTTTTAAGGCCATTTTTTTACCTTCGAAGAAATCTGGCACCCTCTCCCAGAACTTTGGTGCCGCCCACCTATGATTGGAGGTCCAATAAATCCCCAGGGCCATATTTGAGTATGAACGCCCGAACTGTGCTCCTATAAAACGACAAAACCCAAAATAACACGTTATGGAATAGGGCATGTTTGCGCTCCTGTATTCCAAGAACGAATTCGTGAATTTTCTGCATTTATACAATAAGGTTAGCCGGGACTTTGCTTAGAAATAATTGAAATTTAAATAAAGTTTATCCGCTGCGATTTGAGATAATAAGGAAAACTTAATATTAAAAAGCGTTTTTCTCACGGTTTTTCTAAAGTTTGCACTGCGTTGTAAAGTGGGTAAACTAATCGATAGCGCATCAAAAGTTGGTCTAGGGTGGCATAAAAAATTCGCCCGCGGCAATTACGTAAGCCGTCAGAGACGCCTAAATCTTTCACAGTAATCGATTGTTTTCGGGTTTCAAAAGGTCGATCGAGTCATTTCGATCGAAAATTTGAAATTAGGGGCCCAAAATACCCTTGAGTTAAAACATGAGGATTACTTTATGATCCAGTAAAAACTTTTCCTCAGAAACACACACACACACGCACGCACACACACACACACAGAGGACTTAAAATTAATATTATAGACATATTAGTAAAAGACTTATAACTATTCTGAATAAGTTTTCCACGACAAAAAACGCGCATTATTGTAAATTTTTCTTATTTATAAATCAACCGCCGAAAACAGAAAAGTTGAGAACAAATTTAAAAAAAAATCAAAGTAAAACAGTTACTAAAATCCGGAACGAGTGTCTGGAACAACTTTACTTCTTTCGAAATAATCAATCGTTCGTAAATAGCGCGTAGAATTTCAAACGAAATTCTCGTCACTCGAAGTTGACAACTGCGATAAACGTCACTCAAACTTTAATTACTTTCTTCCTTTTCGGGGCATTTCATTACGTAAGAATCGTATCCGGCCGAATCAACGAATGGTCCTTGGGCCAATTTAGGTTCGAAAATTTTGTACAAATACGCGTATCCGGTCGATGCGGACCTCAGCACGTAATTGCACTGAAAACGAATGTAAAAATAAAAAAAGACAGTACTACTTTTACGAAAATAAACCGAAACTATTAAGCGGGTTACTCTAAAATTTCCACTATTTCCGGAAAATAATGTCAGACCACCGTTTCGAGTTGACCTGGAGTTAAAAGGAATAATTACTTTTTGCCATCGATTTTTGCGCACACTTCCCGAAAAAATTGGCGCGGAAGTTTTAAATTAGGTTGAATTTTAAATTGTGCGAACTCGATTAGGTTTACCGATCTAACAATGTCGTTCAATTCCTGTGATAAGAACGACAGCCGACACCGCGAGGTTTGAATAGCTCTTTTCGTTGCCTAACAATTTTCGACATAATAATAATAATACAGCGAAAAAAATCAATGTCAGCATCTTAGTTTTCGTGGATTTAAAAAAATCGAAATCGAAAATTCTATTTATGACCCATCCTGCCGTAGCCTCTTCGTTCTCCCGACTTAAAGGCGCGCAAATTTTCCTTTTAGATTTTTATTGAATTCTAAATGTAGACAAAGGACCCTCTTGAACGTTCAGAGAATTGAAAAATCTCATTATCACGCTTTTGATATGAAATTTAATGAAAACAACGCGTGGGCATGGGGTTCGGATTAGGGATGTTGCTAACTCGAAAATCAAGAACCAGCGGAAGGAAACCAAAAAAAACCGGCGAAGTCCTGCACAAAGTATAGACAAATTTTGACTAAAACCGGCGAACTCGAGTTTTGAATGCAGAAAACAACAGTGAACCTTTGCTCAGCAGGTTAAAACCGGCGAATATTCGCCGGTTTCCGGCGAAGTTGGCAACAATGGTTGGGGATCTAGATGCCCGAGAATCTGACAGTCCCCTACAAAATCGGTAGACCCCAGAATTACACTTCTGACTTGTTTTTTGGAATTTATTTGCCAGTTTTATACTACCGAGACTCCTTAGAATTCGGCTGCTGCCCATTTATGGTCAAAATGCGCCGCAGAGTTTCGCCCTAATATCGCGAACGCAGTTTAAATCATCTACTCAACTGATTTCTCATCACTCAATCGACGAATAATTTCCTAGTTTCTGTCTTTTTATTTAATTTTTATTTAATCTTTCTGCTGTACAAAGGAAAACTATACAGAAAATAAATAATTCGTTGCGTATCGCTGGAAAAATTTGACATGTTCTACATGCTCAGCTCAGATTTGAGCGCTTTTGACCGGCATGAGAGACAAAAATATTGAAAAACAAAAAATCCGGAAAAATTTCATGCTCTCCATGCGTAATTCAAATTTGAGCTGTTTTTAAGTGGACTAGATGGCAAAAACTATAACTGAACAATGAATGATAAGGCCAAAATCGACATACTCGCTATGTCTAACTCAAATTTGAGCGATATTGAGCGGTTTTGAAAAAAAACGATCAATCCGGGAAATTCGGACTTCGCTAGCTAAAAATTACGCTAAAAGCCTGTTTTGCCATGCATACTCTAGGCGTAAAGCGAATTTGGAATATTGTAATCTAGTTTGGACCGCGTTCGGTGTTTTAGATGCACTTCGGGAATTATCCATTTTTCCCATCAAGGGAGGACCCAAACGGAAATTCTCTCTATTTTTGGAGGGGGTTGCCATAGATGTACAGCATGGGAATTCTGGGGGTTTAGCACTTAAAAATTTTTAAATGTCCATTTTTGGGCAAAAAAAGCGAATGGGTACACGTCAAAAACACTGTTCTTCGATGTTTTGGACAATGCTCGATCATTTACTACATAGAATAAAAACAATGAAAAAATTTGCAAAATTTAAGCGATAAGTTGAACATAAATATAGTCGAAAGATGTGTATATGGTGCGAAGTGCCGAAAATTTGAGACTTTGAGCCAAACAATGAGCTAAAAAGCTTAAAAGGGCATACTTTTTACAATTTGTAAGGAAAATCGATAATTCTGGGAGGAGTCGTAGCCATTTTGCGGGGGTCAGTTGCCATTCTGAAGGGTCAAACCCCGCCAACCCCATACCCCCTAAGAACACGCATAGGGGTGGCCCCCTTGCTGTCCCTCAAACACTGGCCTGGCCCACCCTGAACATACGTTTGATTCGTTGCAAGCCGACAAGCAATCACCGATGGAAGCACACGTTAACGAGGTCAAAAAGACGAAATGCCCGAAGCCGAATTTTTCAGGCGGTTCATCCTGCGTTTCTAAGTAATCAACATTTGTATTAACGGGCTCGAGGGGTATGTCAGAACCGGGCTTGCCACGATCTTTCAACCCCGCTCCTTTATAGGGTGACGCTTTTTCCGGTTCAACTGGTCCAACGGGCTAAAATTGAAAAAAAAATTTAAGAAGAATTTTTCGAATTTGGCGCAATTTCATAAAACAGATCTTTAATGGTATATAATGAGCTAAAGAAAGCGGAATTTATTCCAAAATGTGCGCATTATAGAGCGGTTTGGCGCCAAACACGCTATCGAGCTATACCGGTAAAACATTCCGCCAAAAAGACGATAAAAAACAAAAAAAAATTTAAAAGAAACATGGAAATGGTCATTGTCGCACATGGGCGTGGGAATTCTGGACCCCCAAGAATCTAAAAGACCCTCCCTAAAAAATTGACAGCCCCAGAATTGAGTTTTCGACACTATTTTCAGCGATTTCGCTCCATTGGACTTCCTCCACCAGAATTTGGTTATTGCCATGTATGTATGGTAATTGTGCTAGCTTTTCGCGTTTTTGCACTTTCGCATGCGATGTAGTCTGTTAAAGCCAAAAAATTAACTTTCCTTTTTCAAAACTAATTCCTCCGGCCCTAGGACAGTTTTAGAAAATGGTCGCAATAGAGAATAATTTATATTTCGGATGATTCCAGCCATTTTTTTAATCATGATTTCTTAAAACGTTCTAGAGCTTCGCGATTGGTAGTACTTATTAATGACATTTACTGACTTCATTGACGCTCTAAAAACATTATTTTTATGTCAGAAGAGTGGTCAAAGTACAGAACAGTGATTTTTTACTTCGTACAATGATTTCTTAAGTAATTTTCTGCTCTTTGCGCCGACTTTGGCTCTAATTTTGTAACTTTCGCAAAAAACTTTCATAAATTTTCAACCTATTCTCGGATTATCATTGATTCTGTTTATCAAAAGACGGAAAAAACGCTATTTTTAGCATAATGGACGGATTTTTTGGACAATTTTGGACACTATTAGGAAAATGTGGGACTCCGCCCCCTGTCAGAAAACCTTGGATCCGCCACTGCTCCGGCCCACAAACGTTTTGGAAGTCTGCTGATCATGATAATTAGACTCACTAGGGGCAATCCTTCGGGTCTGTTTTCGGGCTTTTTTTGCCACCATGGTATTTGCCCGTAGGCGGGTTTCAACGGTGTAACCGCAGGCAAATATGGAGGAACTTTTGGCCCGAATGTTACTTTTTCGGGAATAGAGTGTTGTACAGGCGATATTTGCATTTTGGGCCTCATTCCTGCGTAACGGACATTCGTTTGATAAGCTTGAACAGGCGCCGTTGGCTGATTGGTCAATTCGCTGGCTTGTCTATATTTATCGTTTCGTTTTAAACTCGCTTTTAAATTTTCGAGAATTTTTTCAAATTTAAAGATTTTTAAAATTGAATTTTAAAAATTCGATAAAAAACTTTTGAACTTTATTATTTTAAAATATTTTATTTTTAATTTTAAACTTAAACAACCTTTTAAGCGAGTATATTTTTGTTCAAATTGTTAATGTTTACTTTATTTTTGCAAACGACAACAGCATAAACAAAAGCGATAAGGACGGAGTTTTACTGCGTGTTCACTTCATAATTTAATCATGCTAATTCGATGATTAAATTTTCTAGATATTTATCAATCAGTTAGGTATTCGTTTATTCAATTATTGTATTTGACTATTATTTAGCTCATTGTTCAACCTGGGACGGTGAGACTGTTGGAACGGTGGGACTGGTGGGACTCTTTGGACTGATGGGACTTGAGGATTCTTGGTGGGACTGTTGGGACCGCCGCGAAAAAATGAGGAAAATTTTTAACAATCTGTTGAGTTCAAGTGCTTTCTTAGTATTGAGGATTCTATTGCTCTTACCGAACCATACATACTCGTAGTTAGCAACCGAATCAGGGGAGGGGTACAAATAGGGCAAACTGGGAAAAATAGCGAAATACGGGTTAAAAAATTAAATTGTCAGGAATTCTAAATTTTGAGGGTCTACCGTAATCTGTAGAGGGTGAAGTTTGATTTTGGATATGGTCTCGATAACAGCAACATTGGACTATAGATTTTACCTTGCAACCCGTTTCAGCGTACGGTAGCCTCCGACGCTTTTTGGAACCTCAGTATACTTAACTATTGCCAAAACCTTATGGGCCACTTTTGTCCAGCCGCATCCAGCGGGCGCTGTCAAACTTTCGGCGGTAGACGCCTGCGTTGGGACGGGAGTGACGGCCTCTTTATAAGAAATTAGATGCGGAAATAAAAAAAGCAAGAAATAAAAAATAAATAAAAATAAATTTAATTAGCAATAAATCAATAATTCAATTGTGTTGATAGGAATGAGTAAATTACGACAAAGTCTTTGTTGATCATACAATTCGAGAGTAGTTTAGAAGTTAGATTTATCCATTTTGCACGATGTATCCATTGACTAATAAATAAAGAAATATATAATACAGAAATTATAAAGAAATAAAAGAAATATAAATAATGAATTCTAACTCATCAAAAATCAGTTTTTCAAATATGCGTGAGCGACCCTTGTGAAATAAAGATCTACCTCGATTTCCTATCCCCCACAGCTAAGTGCCTGAATAAATGCCACAATAGCCTAAAAGCGATGCTAATCCGCAGTTTCCGGTCAAATTCGAGCAGTTGTAGGTTGGGCCCGTCATTTTGCCTTTTTTAACAGAAAATGTCCCATTCAGTGATAATTTATTTCCTCTTCCTCAATGCAATGTGCACTGGTTTCTATTTATTGATCAGTAACAAAAGACATATAAGTTTTCGATTTTCACGAAAGCATCGATTTAAAAATCTGTATGACCACCATACATGTAAAGCGGAAGAATTTTTTTAGGGGGGGGTTCAGGCGCAAAAAATTTTTAAAAGTGCCTTTTTGGGGGTAAAAAACGATAGGTGCAGATCAAAAACACTGTTTTAGACGTTTCGGACAATGCTCGTTCTTTCCAGAACATAAAAACGTAAAAAAATTTCAGCAAAATTTTAAATAAATTGAGTGAATCGAACAAAATAGAGTAAAAAAATGTGTATATGGCACGAAGCACCGAAAATTTGAGACTTTGAGCCGAAAATGAAGTAAAAACGCCTAAGAAGGCACACATTTTACAATTTTTACAAAAAAATCGACAATTCTGGGGGGACTCGCAGTCAGTTTTTTGCCGGGGGAGGGGGTCATACCTGGGCGTGGGGGCGGGGGTTTTGGGGGTATGCACCCCCCAGAAACCAAAATACTCCCCAGAATTGAATTTTTGAATTTTTTTGTTGTTTTTTCCGCAATCTTTGATGCCAATGGATATTGCTCGATGAGAAACGTTGAAAAATGGTGTTTTTCCGCCACACCACCATTTTTAAGGCCATTTTCTGATCTTTGAAAAAATCTTGCACACACCCACCAGAACTTTGGTCCCGCCCACCTATGGAGGGGGTCAGTTGTTATTCTGGGCGAGGGTCAAAACTCCTCCCCCAAACTCCCACAGAACACGTATGATGACTACCCCCAGATTCAACTACCTGCCTCAAGTGTGTAGGCAGGCATCAAAATTACGGATTTCCTAATGATTTTGCATTGTATTTTAGTTCAGTTGACATAATACGTAAATTTTTCAATACTATTTCCGCAAAATAACGCATGATTCCCAACCCCATGTGCATGAGATTTTCCACTCGATTCTTCGCGTTTTTTCGAAGATGAATCTCATTCAGAGCTACTTGTGAAAATCTCTTTTTTCGCAAAGTGTGTCTTACTATTTACTATCCAAAGCATAATTGATGCTCTACAAGCTAATGATGACAGAGTTTTTCTATCGCTTCTTAAAGTTGATTTTCGGAGGAGAAAAATTATTTCGTGACGTCCTGTAGAAATATTAACCCACGCTAAAGTTAAAGTTAATAAATCGCGAAAGCGCGAGAAAATGCATGACCTTTCAGACTTGTTTCTGCTGAGTATTAAAAATTGGGCGCATCATCAGACGTGCACGTGGGAGGGGGTTTGCAGGTCTAGACCCCCAGAATGAAAAATGGGACATTTTCCTTGAAAAATGAGGCAAAATAAAGGTCAAAAATGGATGAAAACTAAAAATATTTTTAAAATGCTCGAAATTGACCAGAAACTGTAGAATAATGCGGCTTAAACGCTATTTTAGCATTTTACCGGTTTTCTGAAGTCATTTGGCCTTACAAATCACTCTGCATTTTGCTAACTTGATCACTTTTAGAACCCCAGACCGGCTGTAACCCCCCCCAACAGATCGACTATACTGCGCATCTATGGTCATCAGCAGACAAAATCAGCAACTCACTCATGCGGGGATTCAACCACCACAATAACAAACACGCTGACTTCTTCCCAATAATCTTATATTATTCACCAGCTCCTTCACTTTGTTCTGGCAGTTCCGGTCCTGAACCCGCCGCAAGTGGGCCTCCAACGTTCGACGCAAACGATTTTTTATCCCGTTTTTGCCTAAATCTTATATCGCCTGAGGCAAGACCTGCGAAAAAACGGACGAATTTATCCCAGGTTCAATTTCAGCATTTGTAATTCAAGAATACAAAAACTCAGCTCTAGGATGCTCTCGCCCGAGCCAGGCGTCTCATCGATCCCAGAATGTGTGGCAAGTGTCAAAGTGCTTGCTACATTTTATCACACTTTTCAAGAAGTAATTTTTGACAGGCCTAGAGAGAGTTTGAAAATTTTAATCGTCAAAAAAGGAAGCAAAAATTAATAGATGACGACAAAAAAATATTTTTTAAATTTTTTCTCATTATTCAGCGTATATCTTACAAACGGTCCGAAAGTAAAAAACTTTCGAACATTATATTTTGCAAGGTCTATGAGTGTAAAGAAGTCTTATTAAAGAATAAAATATAGAAAAAACCTATTAAACTCAAAAGACCTACACATCTTAGAATGAAAACGCTCGAACAGTCAGTGTGTACAAGAGATAAGCAATTGCATCGCACGCATAAACGAAAAGAATCAATTAATATTGGATTTGTTTTACATTGCGTTGGCCGCGTGAAAAATTTTTTGATGCAAATCTGAAAAAAACTCGCATTTTATATAAATTACGACTATATGTGAAAATAATTAGATGCCTATCATATATTTCGCACCAAGTAGTAGTAGTTGAAAAATGGCAACTTCTCTTATTAGGTAAATGCTGTGTTTGATTAGAAACGTCGGAAGCGTACATGGGCAACTGCCTAATGCTGCGGGATCTACGTGGTCGAATAATTGCTGAAGTCTCTATAGACACATGCGATCAAAATTCAATTCTGGGGGTCTGGGGTTCCACCGAACTCTCGATGGGGTTCTACCGAACTCTCGATGGGGTTCCAACCCCCTTCCATTGCCCAGGTGTGGTCGAAAAAGTGTCAAGAGCCGATAAATTTCTTTGACGTCAAGAGTACAAAATCCAAGAGGGCTGAAAGTTAAAATTCCACGACGCTGTAGATATAGCGAAATCACCGCCAAAATCTAATACAGATATAATCTCATAAAAGTTACACAGACAGTGAGTGAAAAGGCAGCTAAAGATTCGCATATCATTTGGCTGCTGTAGGTGGAATAACTTTGATTTCGGCACTTTTACTCGTTTTACTACAGGCCTTGTCACGTCAGTGAAGGATATTATGCTAGAAATTTCAAAAATTGTTCTGCCCGCATACAATTAACGATTAATATACATGTTTCGATCTTCAAAAATTTTTGATCATACCGCTCTGACTGCCTCCACACAATCAATCATTCATGCTGAATACAAATAAATACCCGAATAGATAATAATTAAGTGCTCACCAGAAAGTACGAAAAACACGCAAAAAATCAATGGACGCGAGAAGGATAAAATCATAATTTATAGCGCTTGTTTTCGATCAATTATCTAAAATTAACAAACCACCTAAAATGCGAATAAATAACCCTATGGTTGGGCGGTTGTGGTAAAAATAAGTTGCAATTGCCGATCGGACGACATGCGCATTAATTATGTTGACACTTAAAGACTGTCTGCTCTTTAGTGACTTTATAGGAAGCGCGCGCGAAACGATTCAGAACTTATATAACTTGTTTTTTTAATCTTCGATGCGGTCGTTATGCACGGTCGGATGTGGTGAACGAGATAATTTTTGGAAAAAAGTTTACTCACAAAATTAAATGCTCACTTACCTTCAGATTTTTGTACTTTCAATATTTCCATAAAATTTTTTGCCACCGAGATTGGGTATTTGATAAAAACTATAACGTGAAATTGTCGAAGAAATTTTTTAACGCTTATTTACTCTCGAAAATTAATTCGATTTTAATCGTGTTATTTACATCTTTCAGCTTTCTCTCGTTTCTGATGAAACATGTGCAGGTTGTAGGTAAGCATTGCGGTACATTTTGATTTTAGGATAATGCGTAAAAATATCGATAAAAAATCAAAATTTAAATTTTAAAAATGCAAAATTGAGAAAAATCGGGGCAAAGTTAACTACCTACGCATGAATATCTCGGTAAGAGGTAGTGATAAATGCATGCGGTTTCTTTTATTTTGTAAAGCAATTTTTAAGCTTTTCTGCACTGTTCTGGCTCCTCCTAAGTGACTGTTGATGTGAAATTTTTTTGAAAAATTTTTGAAAAGTTTTGACATAACTTGTCTGTCACATAAATTATAAAAAATGCATTGCCTTTTAATCTGCACTTAAAATGCCAAAGCGTCGCATACATGTAGTAGTAGATAAATTTACACTTGTGCCAGAGCTGTAAAATGGTCACGTATACAAAATATACTTGAGGGTGCGAAGCGCCCAAGAAAAATATGGTTTGGGTTTCAGGGGATGCGCTGAAGGACCGCTTGACGGGGTCTGAGGCGGAGTAGCAGAAAATTTTGACTTCTTGAAGTTTACAAGAAACAAGGTAATGATAAAAAATTAAGGATTTTTGAGTCACACCTAAAATTTGAATTTGAATTTACATAACTCACCTCACCAACATTTCCATTAATGACTAGCAAACTTCCATCCCATCCACCAAGTATGACCCTCATATTAAGGCTTTATTCTGCACAGGTCCCTGTGCACCGGTGCACAAATTCAGAAAAAAATTTTTCACCCAGAAAATTTTTTGTGCACTCTTTTTTTGCTGAAATTCTACCAGCTCGATTTTCATCCCAAAACAAGTTTCTATGATTTTTTTGAACTCCAAGTCGTTTTTATGTAGAAAAGACATTCTATCTACCTGTTATTAAATTTCCTGTACAACAAAATTCTAAAGCCAAACAGCTTTTTGAAACAGAATTCAGCTGCTGCCTTAAAATAGTACAGGGCCAAAAAACCGTACGTCTTGCAATTTTTCGAAGGTGCTAGATGGAAATATACAATCAGTGATGCAATTCGCAGTGAAGAAAAAAATCACTTGACGTTGCATTTCTTGCAAAATTAAGCATGGTGTATTGCATATTCTGCAGAGACCTTGTGTATAAACGTGAGCACGGGGTACCAAAAATTATAACAAACGAAAAAATTGATTTCTCATCCTCAGAAAAGGATCTGATATTTTCTGATCAAGATACTTTCTAATTTAATTCTATTTATAACTGAAAAATGAAAAAAGAAAGAACGAAAGACAGAAAACGCTTCGAATATTTGAAGTGTTTCCTTTCTTTCGTTCTTTCTTCCGTTCTTTCTCATTTTCTCTGTTTATCTCGCATTTTTTTAAATTTTTGGTCTCAATGGGTCCCCTTAAATCCGCCAGTGCATATACGCTCTAATGTCGTGCGCTCTAATGTCGCGCGCTCTTATGTCGCGCGCTCTAATGTCGTGCGCTCTAATGTCGTTGCGCTCTAATGTCGGCGCTCTAATGTCAGCGCTCTAATGTCTGCGTGCCTTTGCTTATAAAAAGGCTTCTCCAGAGATTTTTGTAGATGTACATACGTAATATGCAAAAAGATTGTTTGAGATAAAGACGCTGTAGGAATGTCAAAACTTTCCATAGTTCCAGATTTTATCGAATACAAAATTCAATTTAAAAAGCAAAAAATGTCAAAATTTTATAGCAATCTACGTCGTTTATTAAGGTATCGTAATGTGCCATATTATATTGGTTAAACTGCGAGTTTGTAAGCTTGAATCGGCCCAAATATTTGGTCTCCCGTCCACACCAATTTATCAGATCTGTTTGCCCTCCTGGATTCAAAATTCGACTAGAGATATAAAAATTATTTTGTGTCAACTTAGCGATTTTCTCTTTGGCTTGAATAAATTGTTCTATCGTATCGCATAGATTTGATTTTTCGGACAATTTGACACAGAGAGCCGCTCGACTTAACCAAAAAAGGAATATTTCGGATTAATAAACTTTTGTATTTTTTACCTAATAATTCGCTTGACTGAAACCAGTGAAGGTCGAATTTCGCTCTAAAGATCACTACAGCATAATAAAATTTACCAAGTAAAAATATATACCGTTATGCATAAATAATTTTAGTAGGTACCACATAATTACCTACTTGCTTAACCATATCTTTGTACGTGAAGAGAAAACTAAAATGAATATACTAATTAGAGCCAGGTTATTTCCACCAAATCGCCCGTAAAAAGCGGGAAAACTATTATCGCAAGTTTTCGCTTCCAGTAGAATTAGTTTGAAAGTAAATTGTCGAAAAATAGTGTTTTTGTGCACATACTATTATCATATTGTGTGCAGTTTTGCGACCACTTCAGAACATGAGATCAAGTTTTGGCTTGTTGTGGCTAATAAATCGCGAATTAATTCAAATAAATAGAAAATTGTAGCTACCATAAACTGAACATTCAGAACATAGCATCTCTGAAAAAATCATATCAGTTGCTATAGTGACTACAAGTAACAAATATTCAAACGCTCGTGTTGTTTAAATCCAGATGATACATAGGTAACCAACTAAATTACAAGCTTTCTATTCAGAAAACTGAATGGATGAACATAGTTGAAGTTTATTCATGAATGGCTTCGGAAAACGACATACAATCCGGCTACACTATTCGTCCAAACTTTCTGAAAAAGTCAGTCTGCAGATATAGGTGTCGTATTTCAAAATAAACTCTTTTAATAACTTTTTGTTTTAGATTCAGACCCGACATTTTGAGGCCTATTGTCAAAAATGCTTTGATAGAACATTTGTCAGATAAGGAATATGATTCATCGTCGGCAGACGATAAAGTTCTCGAAATTAGTTCCATGGTGAAAAAGCTTATTAAAGGTGACTTTCACCGGAATTAAATGTTTTATTTATTGATTTTGTTTATTCTTTGATGTAGGTATGTATTAAAATTTTTTTAAATTTTTTTCAATTGCATGTAGGCGTAGGTGGGAGTCCCTGGAACCTTAGAATTCGAACAACCTCCTCAGAACTTTAGCCTAGTTCCCGATAATTCGGTTGCGGATTGCAAATTTAACTTTCTTTTTAATATAAATAAAAACTAATAGTTAGATTTTTATTCACTTTACAGCGTAGCTTTAAAAGTTTCTATAGCCGAAAATAAAATGCATTATAATCTGACTTTCATGAAATGAAGCATCTCTTACGAGCTGTTGCACGAAATAAAGTCTGATAATTTTCATCAGCTTGCTACAAGCACAGCCGTACCTAGGGAGAGGGGTTGAGTCAGGCGGTAGTAGTACATGCCGGGACCCTGGATCTCATTTAATAGATCTTATGTTATAGATTCTACGCTTAAGCAGAGGCGAAGGGGGCGGAACTTGCTCCTGGCTTTTCCCAGGGAGCATATAAAATTGGTATACCAAAAATTGGACGCGGCTAGCTCTAATGTTGAGCATAGGCACACGCATAAGCATAGGCGAAATTGGTATACAAAAAAGTTGGACGCGGCCAGCTCTAATATTGAGCATAGGATCTCATTTTATAGATCTTATGGTTAAGGATAGGACACGGTTATAAGCATAGGCCACGTGTATAAGCATAGGCCATGTGTATAAGTATACCAATTTTGTTTGTCAGGTCGACGGGAGGCGGAGTCAGCCCAAGATGATATAGCTAGTGTATTATTTGTGTAGTTGTTTTCTATCTATCAAAGACACCATACGTGCATATCATATACCTACGACTGTACATACTGCGCTCACCTTCAGGGTTGCCAGGTGCAGGAGAATTCTCCTGAATTCAGGAGAATCTAAAATTTTCAGGAGCAGGAGCAGGAGAATGGGCTTCTTAGGAGAAATTTCAGGAGAAATTGTAAACCTGCAGGAGAATGCAGGAGAATTTTAAAATGTCAGGAGAATTCAGGAGAATCCTGAAAATCTAGGAGAATTCAGGAGAATTTTCAAAACTTAAACAGCAAGTTATAATGATTATCATACATTAAGCTTCTTACTTCTTACTTCTTATATTAGTGATATCAACAGGCTGGAGGCTCTTCAGCGTAAATTTACTAAATACATAGTTGGATATCATAGCCCTCTTTCTTACGACGAACGCCTTAACCAACTTAACTTGTGTCGATTAGAATTACGTCGCCTTCATATTTGCTAATGTATGATGTATCAAATTATTAGTCAAAAATCTCGTCTTTCCATGACAGATTTTTTCGTGCTTAATCAAAATACTACTCGCTGCACAAATCGTTTCAAGCTAGTTGTTCCTCTTGTCCGTTCTAATTTACAAAAATTTGACTTTTTCTATAAGTATATCTCTGTTTGGAATCACCTACCTGATTTTGTAGTCTCTTCCCCTAACTTAAATATATTCAAATCTAGATTAATTGATGTCGACTTATCCAAATTTATTATAGGGCGGGCTTAAATCGTCATTTTCATGACTCGCTCATCGCCTTTTGCTGTACGCTTTTATTCTATTGACCGTACGTTTTATTACTCTTTTACATCTTTCGTAATTGTCGCGTTTCAGTAATAAATTATTTCATTCATTCATTCATTCATTCATACTGTAGTTAGTTAGTTGTATATAATTTTATACTTAGAGATCTTTCACATTACGAATTTATTTCGTTCATAGTTAAGACCTAAGTGTTAAGTTATAACTATATCCAAATAAGTTTCGTGCTTCCGTAGTAAATCATTCATTCATTCATTTATTTATTCACTTAATATCACGAAGTGCAGAAATGCATAGCTTTACACACCGTCTAATTGTTTTTATCAGTATCATAGACGTTTGCAAACACCGTTTTTTTCCACTTTTTGGTCTATTTGTCAACCAAAATTTTGGGAAATGGAAGAAATTTTTGGGCTTGGTTGGCATTTGTGGAAACTTTTTGTAATGTTAAAAATGCGTTTTAGAGAGTTAAAACTTCGAAAATTTTTCGGCGCTTCGCGCCGAATTGATTAAATTCTTACTTATTAGTAATCCTTAAGCCGCGCCGCGCCAATCTGCAGCATTTTTATCGACAATCTGATCTAGAACTTCACTACGATTGAAAATCCTTATTTTCTGCACGGATTTCAGTTAGTTTTTGTAATGCAAAAATGCGTTTTAGAGAAGTGAAACTACAAAAATTTTTCGGCGCTTCGCGCCGAATTGATTCAATTTTTTTGTTATTAATATTTGAGCCGCGCCGCGTCAACTGCAGCATTTTTATCGAAAATTTAATCTAGAACTTTACTACGATTGAAAATCCTTATCTTCTGCACGGATTCGGTTAGTTTTTGTAATGCAAAAATGCGTTTCAGAGAGGTGAAACTACAAAACATTTTCGGCGCTTCGCGCCGAATTGATTTAATTCTTACTTGTTATTGATGTTTAAGCCGCGCGGCGCCAATGGCAGCATTTTTTATCGATAATCTGGTCCTAGAAGTCCACTACGATTGAAAGTCCTTACCTTCTGCACAGTTTTTGAAATGCAAAAATGATTTAGAGAGCTAAAATTTCAAAATTTTCTAGCGCTTCGCGCCATTTGATAAATTATAGTTTTAATTGTCAAAAACGACTTCAGAATTGGCTAAAATGCTTTACTGAAGGAAGGAAATTCAAGTTTCAACATAAATAACGTTACTGATCGTGATATTCTTGTAGAGCGCGAAATTTTTATACAAAAAGTGCATCAAATACCGCTATTGCATGTGTACATAAAATTTTCCACTTAAAAACACTGATTTTTCAACACAGGCGCTCTATTTTGAACGTTTTTAGACCTCCCAAAAAATGTGGAAAAAAGTCGGAAAAAGTGGAAAAAAATTTTGGGTTCGGTCTATAATGTCAACCAAATCGCTGGGAAAAAACGGTGTTTGCAAAGCGCCTATAAACATTTTTTTGATATATTTCAAAACGTAAGGATTTGCTTGCTACTGAAGTACATACAATTAGTAATAAAGTATTATTTATTTTTTCAAAAGACATTGCAAACAGGGCTCTTTTCAGAAATTTTTGATGATGTAAGTGCAACTGAAAATTGGCGGTCACTGCTTTAAGCACAGAAACTGTTTTTCGAATAATGTGTATTGTAAACAATGCGACCTCTTTAGCTTAGGCCCTTGAGCAGTATATCCTGATGAAGATCAGGAATCTGTTATTGAATGTTTGTCAGCTGTTGATGTTAAATAAAATGTTATACTTTGTGGTGCAGCATTAGTCTTCCATTATTTTTGCATCTGCCTGTATAATGCAGATATGCTCCATGAGCTTTTTGTGAGAGAATTAATGTTCATTATTTAGCCTTGAGTGTCCTTAGGATTAACAGGCAAGAGATCAGAATAAAGTAGTTGGGTGAACCAAGGTAAATTGGCCTGAGCATGCTTGATATGCATGTGTACATACAATTGTAGATCTGCTGTACAACCTTTCCTGCAAAATATGAGCCAGGAGAATTTTCAGGAGAATCAAAATATTTTCAGGAGAATTGCAGGAGAATTTTTCCCCAATTTTACCTCTGTGCAGGAGAATCTGAATTTTGGGACCTGGCAACATTGCTCACCTTTGCTAATGTGAATTGTTGAGTGTGAAACAGACTAATACACTATTACCTTTATCCTAGCAGAGTTTGATATATGAAATGGTCATTGATACACTTTTCGAAAAAGTTCTCAAAAAATTTCCTTCGTTTCATCATTAAATTCATGCCAAAACTGGCACAACGATTCAAAATCTCTCGTTTTAAGGCAGTATTCTACATCCTTAATAAATGTCTGTTTCTCTCGCTTTTGTTTATACTCTTGCTTTATTTTTAAGCAAAAATATCTGCCTAACTTTCCTTCTTCCAAATATCCGTACTTTAACATGTGTAAAACAATGTGTTTGTAGATACTTTCGCCTTTTGACGTCATTTTGTTGTATTGAATAATGGCAGTCGCTTATATTTATAAACGGTTGACTATACGTTTAAGTAGTCGAAGTCTATAAATATTAACGATTCCCAAGTAATTTTTAAAGAAAAATGGAGGAAGCAATAAGAGAAATTCAAAAGCTAGAGGAAGCGAAAACTGAAGTAAAAATAAAGGAAGCAAAAATGGAGGAGCGCCCATTTGTAGGAAGAGTGCCAAAAATGAATGAAAAACTTAAAATGGAAGAAAAGCGACCCCTCACTGAAGGTGAAGCAGTACTGAAAATGGAGGAAGTAAAGATTTCAGAAAAGCGACCATTCATTGATGAGGAAGTAAAACCTTTCGGTCGGACGATTCCACCCCCTATCGATCTGTGTCGCAATAATCTGAATAGACCTATGTACACCTTAATGATTCAATTATGCGAATACTCTGAGAGAAAAAGTTCAACAAGAGATGTTTTTGAAACAAATTCTGGCCTACTGTGCATACATATAGAAATGTGTCCAAGATGCACAGAATTTAACAGATCCATGCAAGATGCAGGAAAAAGAGTTTTTAAACGTTACTAAATAAGAGCGTACATGGTTATCAACATTTTGTTAGAAAGCTTGGTTGGCAATCGCTACTTGAGCTAGTGAAGCATTTAGGAATGATCAAAGTGTAATGAATAATTGCAAAGCATTCTGACATTTTGCAAAAAATTTTAAAAGTACTATTAATAAAATTGAGAAAACAAATGAGGAAAAATAGAGAAAGTATTTAAAAAATTATACTGCAACCCACAAACTGGTTATGCATGCGCAAATCAACTATTTATTCATGTTAAGAAGCTGAGGCCGAGTGTAGAATTTGAACAAGTAATAGCGTGGTTAGAGAAGCATAGAGAAGCAACCTACATACACTTTACATAAACCTGCATTAGGAAAATATTAACGGAACAAGGTTTTATTGAGCGGGATTGATGAGCAGTGGCAAGCATACGTGGGCAGCAAGAAAATTCTGGGGGTGCAAGATTTTTTTGAGAGGTCAAAAAATGGCCTTAAAAATGGTGGTAGGGCGATAAAAACACCATTTTTCGACGTTTCTCATCAAGCACTATCCATTGGCATCAAAAAATTGCGAAAAAACCGAAAAAATTTTCCAGAAATTGAATTCTGGGGGGGGGGGTATTTTGATTTCTGGGGGGGGTATTTTGGTTTCTGGTCGAGTTTAACTCCCCCCAAACCCATCCCCATCGCCCAGGTGTGGTGGCAAGTCGATTTGGTCGATCTTCAATCATTAGCTACACACAACAACGGATACAAGTATCTAATTAATTGTGTAGATATGTTCTCAAGGTATGCATGGTCTCTTCCTATTGAAATCTAAAAATTCAAAAGAAATTATTCAAGCTTTTCAACACATTTTTTAATCATCTGGTCGTAAGCCATACAAGCTGCAAACTTGATACTGGTAAAGAATTTGTGAACAAGGAGTTTCAAAAATGTTTTGAAAGCAGAATCTGTTGAATGTTTCACTACTAAGAGCGAAATGAAAGCATCACTAGTGGAACGCTTTAATCGAACGCTTAAGGAGCGCATGTGGAGGTATTTTACCAAAACATGTAATACATACATTCATTATTATAATAGTTCTTGCCACAGAAATTATTGAGTACATTTCCAGAAAATCTTGCCAAAAATGATCGTGAAATATTAAATAGAGCCTTCCGCATTTCTACTAATAAAACAAAATTCAAATTCGTAATAGGCGATAAAGTTAGTATAAATAAAGTCAGAACGCACTTTTGAGAAGGCGTTTCTGGCCCAACTGAACGGAAGGGTATTTTATCGTTAACGAGAGATATGCAAGAACACCGCCTGTATATGTTTTGGAAGACCAAATGGGCTAGAAATTAGAGGGTATTTTCTATGAATCAGAATTACAAAAAGTTAGAGTTTCAGCAGATGATCTCTTCATTATTGAAAAAATTCTAAAACCCGAAAAAGAGAGGCAGTAAAACTTATTATCTGGTACAATGGCGAGGATATCCGCCCAAATTCAATTCTTGGGTCACTAACTTGATAAAATAATACATCATTATTTTAGTCCCAGTTCGAAATGAAAAAATGGAGACCGGTCGATGTTTTTTCGACTATGATGCTTTGAGCTTCTCAAAATATATTAGAAAACGCATAAAAACAGGAGATCTGTGTAAATTTTGCAAATCAATTCACAAAAACCATTGATGAGCACATCACATCATCTATGTTAATCATTTTTGAATTGAAAAAATGTAATTTTTTGCACAGTTTGGAAAATTTTTTGTCGAGTTCGGAAAATTTCTTGTCGAGTTTGAAAATTTTTTTGTCGAGTTTGGAAAATTTTTTGTTGAGTTTGGAAAATATTTTGTCGAGTTTGGAAAATTTTTTGCGTGCTTAAGCATAGGAATTCTGCAGAGTTTGGAAAGTTTTTTCTTAAGTTTGGAAAATGTTTTGTTCAGATTGGCATATTCTATAAAATAGAACTCAAAAAAGAGCCATTATTTAAAAATATTTGAAGATGATTTTCCAACACCCTTTTACATGTATTATTTTAGGACCAACAAAGTCCGGCAAAACAACATTTGTTAAACAATTATTTGAAAATAAAGGTCAGCTCTTCGATACTAAAATCAAAAAAATATGGTGGTGCTATGCAAAAATCAGCCCCTTTACAAGAAAATTAGCGACGTTTCATTTATCGAAGGGCTTTCCGATTTTAGTTACCTACTCTGTGATTGTGCAAATAATATTCTGAACAGTAACATTAATTTTTCTTAAAAAGATATTAAAAAACTACAAAGATATCAGAATCAAATGAGGTTTATAGCGAATAATAAGCAGGCAACAACAAAACAAAAGAAAAGTATTATCTTTAGTTATTAACTTTAGTTCTAGAGCCTTGCGAAAGCTTAATTTTTTTCAAAATGTTCTATGTGAAATCAGAATTGGGAATATGACTGTTAGTTATCTCTACACCTAGTAGTTGTGTAAATTTTGCACTATTCATTTGTTGTTAATATGTTGTTTATACTACAAATTTATTTTACTTCCAAATCTGAGCGTTGGTGTTCCTTACACTTGATATTTGCGTAAAGTTTAAGTTAAAAAACTTTGATCTGTTTAAATAATGTAAGGTTGTCTAGTTTAAAAAGGATAAGGCTGATGTTAAGAACAATATTGTTTTCCGCGTTCTTGGACTGCTGTCATTATTGTGGCATGTTACTGTATGTGTTTACTGACTGATGTACTCAAATCATGCTAATCAAAAGTAGGGTACTAGCAAAGAAAAATGCTCCGATGGAACAAAAAAGATGAATATACTCGAAATTGTGGTAAAGCTACCCAAAGTTGCAAAATCTGCTAAAAATCACACTGTCTCTAAGCAACGCAAAAAATCGAAGTATATTCTGCGACCTCTAAAAAAGTGTCTTTTTTCAATAATTTCTAAAGTTTCAGATAAGAGTGTAAAAACGAAATCTATAATGTTTACCTTTTTAAAATTGCTGGCAAGTAGCAGCGCTGACTAGCTTCGTATCCTGATCGGTAGAAAACTAAGTGGTATTGTATTTAAAGTTGTTTTATTTTAATTTCTTCAATTGTCTTGGATGCATCGATGTTTGCTATTTCATTCAATTGGCTTAGAAAGACTGAGTTTACTCCATATCATTTCCCATGGCTACTGCTTAGCTAATGTGCTGCTTTTTCAATCATTTTTATGGTTAAATTATTTATTTTAATCATTTGGCCGCAGAATATACTCCGATTTTTGCGTTGCTTAGAGAAAGTGTGATTTTTAGCAGATTTTGCGACTTTAGGTAGCTTTTTCCTAGTCCCCTCCTTTTACATCCTTAATATTCCACAATTCCAAGTATATTCATCTTTTTTGTTCCATTGGAGCATTTTTCTTTGCTAGTAGTGTGATGTTGTTGAACCACAAATCGTTGGTAACGTTTTCGTTTCGCTTTTGCAAGTATTAAACATTGAAGGAAGGTACATGGATATTGTAAGTCACTCATGCATTAGTCCGCATTATATACCTGAGCTTAAAAAATCATTCAACACTAATGAAATAAACATTGAAACTGATCAAAATCAACCCGTACTCTTCGAATTCGGTAAAACTATTGTCAACTGCATTCTAGATTACACCCGTGAGTTTGATGTTTCATACAGGACATATATACTAAGGAAGAATCACAAGCTATACCTACGCTTTAAAAAGAAAGAAAATGGATATTGGCAAATTTTACTCTTTAGGCGAGCTTTACATGCCCATTCAAATGAAAAGATTCACTTCTCTTAAAAAAGTTTACACTTTAGAGTTTAAAAATCTGGATTAATGGATTGATATTAATCATTTTTTAGATTTAATTTTTGAAGATGGCATTAAAAAGATGTTTTATGATTATTCACCCGACTGCATGGTCGGCATTGAAATCACCTTACCCAAGTTAATATGTGCCTGTACTAGTGCCATTCACACAAGCTCAATAATGCTGAATAGATTCTCAGTCTCGTGAAACGAGTAACCTAGTCAAATAGAGAGTTCTCTTTAAATGATGACATTATACTAAAAGTTGTAATTGTTGATAAAAGTGCACAATGGGGTACCGCCTTGAAAATGGATGTCAAAGAGTTTTGCGAGTCTGGCGGTGCTTTCATTAAAATTACATCAAATGAATAATATTTCTATACCCCGTGCTGTTGTGACTGGAATAGCGAGACTGGAGAACAGATCAAAATGGGAATCTGTTAGAAATCTGATCATCATTTTTCTTTATTTCGTTCCTCTGGCCAGTACCTGTCTTGAAACACAGTGTGACTGGACAAGACATCGTTTTTCAGTTTATTTGATGATTATGATTTGAAAACCGCTATTAAAAAAGCATACGCTCATATTTACACCCATGCTCAGGTCATCTATCAAGGGCCTCAGGCTGAAAAAGTTATTACTTTATATGCTAAACACAATCATTACGATCTCATTACACGCATGCCTAATTTATAAAAAACCGGTATTTTTTAGGAAAATTTTGGGACCCGAACTTGTCCAATTTTTAGTATACCATTGTCGCCTAAGCTTAAGCGTGTGCCTATGCTCAACATTAGAGTTGGCTGCGTCCAAGTTTTGGTATACCAATTTCGCTTGCGTGTG
Organism: Mermis nigrescens; assembly: GCA_036768485.1. Taxonomy (NCBI): domain Eukaryota; kingdom Metazoa; phylum Nematoda; class Enoplea; order Mermithida; family Mermithidae; genus Mermis; species Mermis nigrescens. Next base: position 686,583 of record JAVLUZ010000144.1, read on the forward strand.
CCTATGCTCTCAACATTAGAGCTGGCCGCGTCCAACTTTTGGCATACCAATTTTATATGCTCCCTGAGAAAAGCCAGGGAGCAAACTCCGCCCACTTCGCCTATGCTTAAGCATAGCATCTATAACATAAGATCTACAAAATGAGATCCAGGGTTCCAGCATATACTACTGGCGGTCGCCCAATAGGGCCGCTAAAAAATTTCGAGGTCAGTGAAAAAATCTGTTTTTGCGGTCTACATTTGGTAAATCACATGAGCTAACAAATAGGAGCCAGATTTTAGATTTAGGGCTTTCAATACCCAAATCAAAGTGAGATTCAATTATCAGACAAGCCTGCTTTGGACTACTTCAATTTGTAGTATGCATAATTTTTCAAGCAAGCGAGATCTTTCAATACAGTAGTCTTTTTTCAGTGATTGCAGCTTCAATTTCAATCTCATCTCAATGATAAAAAATTGCAATTACTAAGCCTATAAAAATGACTCACTGCTCAGAATGTCGAAAATTTTAGGGGATCACAAAATCACTTTCGTGTAGGGCTACTAAAAATTTATGCACGGCGCTGACCACGCGTAGGCGTAGAGGGGTGGAGGAGGGGTTTAACTTTCGAGAATTGAATTTTTGGCATGGGTTTGGGATTTTTGCTACTTTTACACCGCAGAGATTCTCAGAACTTGACTGCTGCGCATGTAGGTAAGCCTCTGGCTACAAGCAAGTGTTTAATTGAAGCGGAACACATAATTCTTTTCTTGGCTGAAGTACATATTAAAAAATTATTTCAATTGAAAGATACATAAATTCTGATATCTTTTGCGCTTCTTACTTTGCCTTCTATCCCACAGACAAGAACTATGCCTATCCCGTTAAATAACATTTGGCGTCTGAGTAAAATGATCTAAAAATGTCAATTGGTGAGTAAGGGCATTCATTCTCTATAGAATTAGCTTTCTTTCCGAAATTCCTCAAGTTCTTCCGGAAGAATATACGAGTTGCCATGAGTTTATATTTATTTTTTCAAGTTTGTGTTCATTGATTTACAGAAATTTTCATATATTGAAATTTGACGAATTTTTATAGAATTCGATCTTCCACGTTATAAATTCATCGTCACTACATTAATAATGGAGCAGAAAGGAGCTGGAATCAAGTGATTGGAATAAAAAAAATGAGCATGATCAAGAATTTATTTGTTTTTATTTTAGGATTTCCTCGAAATGTCGATGGGATTCCGATACGGATAATGCGTTTAGTGAAACGTTTATGAATAATTCGCTTTTGTGCGTAGTTACGGTCTACGCTTTGTATTATTATTGAAATTTATTGCGTCCATCTGTTCAGTTTTTATTCAATAGATTCACAGTGGTTTTAAAGACCATGAAACGTTACTGCATTTCGAATGAATAACGACAAACTAAAAAATGATGATTGATGTTCCACTTAGTCCATGGCGCAGGCTTAGGTAGATTCAGAGCGCAGTTATGACCCACACACAAGTGCAGGAGTCGATCGGATGCCTCCAGAAACGAAAACATCTCATTTTATTTTTAAATTTTTTTGTTGATTCGAAGAATTTCTGATGACAGTGATTAAAAAATGGTTTTTCGCATCTGTGAGCATCAATTTTTGGGACCCTGACTTTTGAAAATCTTTGGAGCACTCAGCAGACCCCCTGAATTTCGGCTCTGTTCATGCATGTATGAGTATGTCCGGCCTGAATTCAGCTGGAGATAAAACAAGGTTTTCTCGTTTGATAGAGCTCGAAAGATTTGAAGAAGCGGTATAAACGTCAAGTAGGCCTAAACCTGCGCTAAAGCTTGATTTGAAAATATTCGAAAATCGATCTTTTTCCATATTTTTTTGCATATTTTATCATTTCAAAGAGACGTGATTTTTCTTCCCTTGAAGGTTGTTATGATCCCTCACACTTCTAAAGTGTGCAGGAATCCTTAAACGAGAGGAATCGACTCCGAACTTTTTTTCTAAAATGCCTTTTTCGGATTATAAATGATGGATACGTTGAAGGCGTTATTTTTCAATGTTTGTGGCGGTATTATCTTTATTGAAAAATTAAAAACATGAAATTTTTAAAAATATAATCAAATATAGTCAAAAATGGCTATTCAGTATGAGGCGCCAAAAGACTAATTACTTTGAAAAAGAAAGGAAAGATTGAATCGTCTAGAAACAATCGGTAGGTTTTCTCCATTATTTAAACACTTGAAATGAAGGGGTGAGCAGAATCTTGTGGTGGTCAGTGATTGCTACTTGAACAGAATTCTAAGCTCTGACCCCCAGAACCATATGTACATGATCTTAGAGAGGTGGTTTCACCCACCTCAGGAATTTTTATGTCCCGCAGAAATCGCGATTTTCCGAAAAATCCAGGGAAAGAGTACTATATTAAGAGTTTCTAGCTGTTTGTTGGCTCAAAAGTGTCAAGTTTTCGGCGCTTCGGGTCAAATTACTATCATTTTTCGACTATGTTGTTCAATTTGTTCGAATTTTTTATATTATTTTAAAATTTTCTGCTTTCATTCCCTAGAAAGATAATGTCAGAAAAGTGATATTTTTGACATGTATCCACCGTTTTTATAAAAAATGCATTTAAACAATAGTTTGTTAAAAATGCATTTAAACAATAGTTTGTTTCTAACCCCCCCCAAATTTACATGGTGTGTATATCTGCCCAGAATACTCACGATGCATTTACATGGCTATTAAAATTGTCCTACAGTAGGATGCGTATAAGTGAAACTCTGAGTACAATACGCAACTTGAGCTGGACGTAATTAAAACAATACATCTCCAATCAGTACAATAAGATATACGCTACAAAATTGGCCGAATTTTTCGCTAATATATTTTACGCACAGTTTCTACTGTTCACCGGAATCGGTGAAGCTGAAAATTTGGCACAATTATCCGTACAACACGAAACCAAGCCTTTCGCTATACCGCAAGTATTCGCGCCAGCTTGAAGCCTGTTCGAAGTTAAAAAAATTTGCATTGTATCGAAAAATAGCGTGCAGCGCGCCAGTGATAATTTAAATAATAAATTTGGATAATCAGTTTTTTTGCAAAAAAATTAGTCAAAAGTAAATGGAATAATTTTCATCAAACATCACCAAGAAATAATTTATGGAAAGTGAATAATTTGCTATTTAGAATACATTACCAGTAAAATGTACTCAATTAGAAAGGGATTAGGAATTCGCATAAAAACTGTATCAAAACCATGAGGACAAATTTTAGTCTAGAAATTTTTCTTGACATAAAGAAGTTACAAAATAAAAACAATATAGAACTGAGAAACTTGAAACATGAAAGCGAAAATTCCAGTAAATCGCAGTTTTGGACCTATCATGAACGTGTAGTCTTGTTCAGATGTGCACGTGCAATATTTCCGGGAAAAATGAGGCAAAATAGAGGCTAAAAAGCGAATAAAATGAACACTGTTCTTCGATAGTACTTAAAATCGACTAAAAAAACTGTAGACTAGTTTAAACGCTATTTTGACATTTATATTAGCTTTTGGTGTCATTTTGGCCCAAAATTCTCAATATTTGACACCTAGACTGGCCATACTGTGCACCTATAGTCTGGACTACCAGAATCAAAAATACTCGGGTTTCAAAGATGCCCAAAACTATATTTTCGAAAGCTTTTCCTTCATAAGATTTACATATGTTAATCGGAAGATTTATATGAAAAACGGAGAAAATAGTGTTCCTTCTCCCAGGTCATATACGAGTATGTTTAGGCAATTTTTGACTTTTGAAAATTTCCGACCTCCTCTATATCTCACAGAATTCAGGTGTTGCTATGTATTGAGACTCCTTAAATTCACAAATGTTCAATATTTTGATGCAACTTCAAAATGTGCTATTTTCTCTGCAATCCTTTGACGCCACAATAGTGCATACATATTCCGAAAAATTTCGCTTATTATGTCAAGCTTATAGGTTGATAGGCTTTTTTAGCTTTTAAAATCTTCTTAGTACAGATCACAAGCGGAGCTCATTTCCACGTGTGTAACAATTAGGTTTAAAAGAACAAAATACGGCGCCACAAAATTTCGTTGGTCCGAAGAAAAAACTGGAAGTATGAAAACTAAGCTAAATAAGGAAAATAGATGGATAAATTACCTAATGAATAAGCAAGGAATAAACATTTTTAAAGCGAAAGATCGTGCATACCTAATGTATCCGCCGTCTCCCCAAGAAGTGCCCCAACTATTTTTGATGATGTAGAAAGGCACTGGACCAGTGTAATCGTAACCGACGATCAATACGGCGTGATTTTGTTTATTGGTGCACTGAGACGCGTGCATAATGCCGGATCCACTGAAAAATTGCCAGCTTTGACCGGCGTCCACGAGGCCAACGAGTGGACCACGATGCAACATGGCTGCCACCACACTTTTTTCGTCTGGACCGGTCGCGTCGCTAATAGATGAAGAGACGACCTGTAAAAAACGTGTTGAGTCCATACTTTCATACTTGGGCAACGGATACTGGCAGACGCGCACAGCATGGGAATTCCGGGAATGGGGGGGGTAAAAACTGAAATATGTTTCTAAAGTGCCATCTCAAAATCGATAGTTACGCGTCAAAAACCCAATTTCGTGGCGTTTCTTATGATGCACCTTTCTTTTGAAACACAAAACTATATCACATTCCGAAAAATATGTGAGAATTGGAGTAAATTGAACAAAATGTAATCAAAAAATTGAGAATTTTGACACCTTGCACAAAGGAATAGCTAAAAACGCTTAATAAAATATTTTTCTGCGAATTTTTAGAAATTCGTGAATTCTTGGGGAAGGGGAGTGAAAAAATTTCTGGGGTTGGATACCTTTCTTAGGAGGGGATGAAAACCACCCAAAGTACCTCAAGATCATCTATTGTTCAAACTGTAATTGGGCAATAGTCAGCAGTGATTTCCATGCCTTCCAATGATAAAACCTGAATGTCCAACTTGAAAGTGAATTTACAGGTTCAAAAATTGGTTTTGTCAGTCCAAAAATTGCTTTTCCTGCTTGAAATAATCGCTGCCTAGGTCTAGAATCGTGCAATTTTGAATTTTTGAGTTTATGCATTGAAAAATTCTCTATTAGTTTCACTTTTTATATTATCAGTTATTGTTCCGCCCTGATTTTTTGAAAGAATGGCTTACTGCACAAAGCATATCCTTGTCCAAACGACCCCTTAGTCCCGTCCGTGGGAATTTGTTTTTTATCTTTTTTATTTGTATTGTTTTAAGATGTTTTTATATTATACTATATTTTCGTGAACGAATCGAAATGTTATATCACCCAGGTTTAGTAAAATCAGTTGTTAAAAATGCACTTCAAAGGACACACATGCGGTATTCCTGTAATCAGCAAGTGGAAGGATAAACTAAGTAAAATGCTAATAAATTTAATGCAAAACAGTGGATAAAATGTTTAAGTTGGCCTGATACTTAAGCCACCATCAAAAACAACGAGAAGGCGTGGTGGTGTTCATACATGTAACTCGGGGATGGAGGATCCCCACTCGAAATCGGTCGTCCCCCTTTCCCCCAAACCCATAAAATTTTTGCCCCTCTTCGATTTTTGAAAACAAAACTTACGTTGTTTGGCCATTTTTATATTTTTTTTGGCCGAAAATTAGGACTCCCCTAAAAATGCTCGGGACCCCTCCCTTAATTTCTAGCCGTTGCATGCATGGTGGTTTTAATGGAATTTTTCGGGAGGTCAGAAAATATCATTGCTTGTCCTGTGGTTTCCTTAATTTAAAAGCTGTAGAGGTGAAGAATTGACGTATGTATTGTCTACAACACGAATGTTTGCACCGTCTAATCCATTAGAAGATGTTGCAAAATATAATTTAATAAAATGCAATGAAAATAAGTACGTCGACACGAAATTCACTAGCGAAGATAGTAAAATGCGATTCGGGACGTAAAGGCTGGCATTGACTTTTTAATTATGTATTTCACTTGCCACTTATTGAAATGCATTTAGAACCGAATGGTATAACAAAAAGAGTTTTGCGAGGAAAAGTATTTTTACTGAGCACGTATCGTTTTTTCTCACAAAGAGATCGCATCATCAGATACATCACAGTATAGGAATTCTGGGAGGTGAAACCAAAAATTTTAGCTATAGTGTGGTTTTTGGGCTTAAAACGGTGGATATGCGTTAAAAACATATTTTTTAGTGTTTCTGACGATGCTATTTCTTTTTTGAAAATAATTATGTTAAAGAACTTCGAACAATGTTAACAAATTGAGTAAATGAGATAAATTTTGTAAAATTGAGGGTAACAATTTAAAGAAAATTTCTGAAAAATATTAATAAATATACAAAAAAATAAAATAAAATAGAACATAAAATATAAAGAATTAAAACTAAGAAAAACTTGAAAACATTGAAAAAATAAGCAAATTAAACAAAATATAGTAAAAAAGAGTACATGGCACGAAGTACCGAAAATTTTGCACTTTTGAACCAACAAATAGCTACAAACGTCTTAAACAATACCTGACGATTTCGGGGGGGCTGAAAAATTTGAAAAAGGAAGGGGGTACCTTTCTGTAGTAGGGGGAAGGTGAATATTCCAGACCCCAAGTTCAGATATGACCATACATGATCTTGGGAGGAGGGTTTGAGGGAATTTCTACCCCCTCCACCTAGGAAAATTTTCACCTCATGCAATTCCCATGATGTGCATGACTATGCCTCACTTTGACTCCCTGATTCGCTTGTTGACAAGATTTGTCAGGCGAGCATTGGCCCTTTTTAGATGAATAAGGATAACATTGTTCTGTGGGAAAAGTGCACGAAGGACCTGGAAAACAGCTTTGGGACAAGTTTCTTAACACGTGAATCGGTCGGCCTCCTGTGCAGCCCAATCCGGCCGGCGATTGCATGCAGTCGACTAAGAATTGTGGCGACAAGAGCAGCGAATCGCCGCCCGGAGCACCTCGCATTTGACGGTCGATTTTGTATTGGCCTGAAAAATTTCGGCAAAAAATTATGGTAAAAATTTTGACAAAAATTTGGACAATAGTAGCTAATTCATGATTTTCAAACTTAATTTTTCTGCTTTTATCCTGATAAAAGCCTAATTTTCCGAAAAAATCTATGAGAAAATTTACAGTTTCTAACGTTTCAGCAACTTTATATATAAAAATTGTCATTTCTAGGTGTTTCGCACTGAAAATCATTTTCTGACAATGCGTATCAATAGGTCCGTTTTTGTCAACTTTCGCGTTTATGTAATCTTTTCGTAAACTTATATTTAGGGAAAATTATTGGGGTTTATCCCTAGAATTATCATGCTAAACATGCATGTCTGGTGGGACCTGAAATTAATAGAAGTTAAAATCAGGAGTCAAAAAATCGGCTCTTTCTGCGAAATTGATCCATAACACTAACGATCATAGGTCAAAATATTTTCAAGTGTGAGAAAAGGTACGATATGACAATTACAATGAGACAAAAAATTTGTGTGAACAAAACAATGTGTAAAAACAGATGATGTTTCTGCCAAAGTTATTCAAATCAATAGAAGGTATTATATCAATTTCTAAGCATAGTTTTGACTTTTGGACCCCATACTAGACCCCCAAAATTTAGTGGCTAATAACTCCTATGTTCATGTATGGCTGTAACTGTATACTACAATAAAGAAGATAAAAGCGGCTTCATCGAATGCTTTTCATTAAATATACATAGCTAAGTACAAAGAAAATACATGTGGGAAACTCGGGAGTAGGATGAAGGAAGTGATAGCAGAAAATCGTTTTCAAAAGTCTTCTTGAGCTTATGAACGATGAGTACGCGTCAAAAACACTATTTAGGGCGTTTAATATAATGCCTTTTTAGAACATGATAATATAAAAAAATTTTGTAAAAATACCGAAAAAATTCGAATGAAAATTGAGAAATTTAAAAATTCGAAATAATGCGGAAGGAAAAATTTCGCGGAGTTCTCCTACCCCTCGAAGTTCATGCATGATCGGGACGTACTTAAAAAGACCAGTGACGCATCTATGAATTTTTCCAAGGGGCCAGGATATGCGGTACCGCAACTTTTCCGAAAACAGTCGAAATAGGTCCAAAAATTTGCCCTTAACGTGCGAAATGTCGTTTCTTCGGCGTTTCGCGTTGTATACTTCTATTCAAAATCGTCCCTGGCGCAGCATGTTTTTTAAAAATTTCAAAATTTTCGACAATTCCGCTATGAAAAATCATTAAATTTCTTTGATTTTAGCGAAAATCTAGCGCGAAGCGCAGGAAAATTTTGATATAGTATGATCAATGGCGACCGAAATTGCATATCGATTCTTTATCTCGCCAATTATTTCCGACCAATGGGAGTCGCCCCCTTTTTAATTTCCCCCCTGAAAAAGACCGAAATAATCGACTGGATATCAGGTCCGCGACGGCAAACGCGTAACAAGCGCCGCAACGCATTTGACGCCTTGGCGACGGCACCACTCCAGTTTCATCCCAGCTAAAGCGCGGGCATTCGGCGACCCGACGCTGACCTTGGCTCGCAATACTCGGTTTGAAAATATATGCAATTTTAATTTTTTTTTGCAATTTTATTCAAGAACAAAAATAAAGGTGTTTTGACGAATTTTACGCCGATTTGAGGCGCAGAGACATCGGCGAGAATTGAGTGAAATTCAATGAAACGATACAAAATTGATTAATGCAAAAAATAATTTAAAAAAATTTAAAGATAGAAAATACACGCATTTTGGAGACTTTCGTCAAATCGAGGCACAGAGACATCGGCGAACGCGATGAATCAGATAAAAACTCAATGAAAAGATAAAAATTTGTTAATTTTATAAAAAATACTTTTAAAAAATTTAGAAAATTTTAAATAAAAAATTGACGAATTTTTCGCCGATTTGAGAGGAAGAAACACCGGCGAATGCGACGATCGAATAAAATTCAATAAAATGAAAAGTAATAATATTGTAAAAAATATTTTAAAAATTAAAAATTGACGTATTTTGACAAACTTATCGCCGATTTTTGTTTGTTTGTTATTATTGTAAAGAATATTTTGAAAAAATTTTAAAAAAAATTTAGAAATAATTCGAAAAACTTAAAAAATAATATTTAAGTTACTTTGATCAATGTAATTTCAATTTGAGTAACAGAGACACCGAATAACGCGATAAATTGAATAAAATTCAATGAAATGAAAAACATTTGTCAATATAAAAATGTTTTTCAAAAAATAAACGTACCTACTATGACGAATTTTTCGATTATTTAAATAAAATTTATTGAAAAATTCGTTTTTTTTTGTAGAAAATATTTTTGATAAATTAGAGAAGAATTTTAAAAAAATCAAACAAATAACCGTACTTTGACGAATCTGTTGCTGATTAGAGAAACACAGATGCCTGTGAACGCGATGAATTTAACAAAAATTTAATAAAAGGATAAAAATTTGTTCCCTTTGTAAATTTTGGAAAAAATTTCAAAGATTCAGAAATAAAGAGCAACCATACTTCGACTAATCTTTCCATAAATTCAATAAGATTCAATGAGATGAAATGATAAGAATCCTTTTTTCTGTAAATTTTGAAAAATTCAAAAAATTTAAAGATACGAAATAACCTTACTTTGATGAATCTTTCGCCGATTTGAGGTATAGAGGTACCGGCGAATGCGATGAATTGTTCGTATGACAAATCGGCGAATTCGTTCAATTCGAACGACGCTTCGTATCGGCTGCGCCGCAGGCAGTTCAAAATTTTCACCGTCCGCGAATTATCGGCAAAAATTTGCTTCACCTGATCGCGCGTCGCGTCGTCGGCGAAATTTCGCGCAAATTTTTTTGACCAATCGTCGAATTGACGCTCCAAAACCGCCGGCGGTATCACGAACGCGTCGCAAGCGCGGGCGCCTGATAAACGCGAAAAATTGGTCTTTTGAGCAGAAAGAATTAGGATTTTTTGGCGGTTTTTGTTGTTGCTTTTTTGTCATTTACAGTCAAAAGTAAAAGTTTTTCAACCCCCCCCGCCAGGGGCGGATTTAGGTGGGCGAGATAAAAAATGGGTGTGCACTCCAGGCGCGGATTTAAAGGGGCGAGGGGGGCGTTCACTCCCCCAGTCGTCAAAAATATTTGTGCGCAACAGCGAATAGTGCCTATATACTCGTATTTTTGATGACTTTAGCCATTTTTTTACGATTTCCCAAATTGTTCCGGCGCTTCGCATTGAGTAGCACTCATTAATGACATATACTCAATTTCTTAGTGCTCTAAAGAGTTTACTTTTCCGTCAAAAGAGTTATTTATGTACAGATATAGGATTTTTTAGTTCTGAAAATGATTTCTCGGGTATTTTACGGTGCTTTGCGCCGATTTTTGCACAAATTTTGCGCGTTTTTTGTAGGAAAATTTCGGAAATTTCTAACTTTTTTGGCATCACAAAGGATTCGATGCATCAAAAAACAGATATTTTAGGCATGACGCATGATGGACGAATTTGTTGGACAATTTTTGGCACTATTATAAAAATTTGGTCTTCCACTCTCCTGTCAGAAAATTCCGGATCCGCCAATGTCCTTTAGGCGATTTTTCTGGCGTTCTTCGGCCATTTTTTTCAAAAAAAAAGGTGTTATCATGCTCAGCATGGGAATTTCTGGGGGAAGGGGGTCGAAATTTTAAGAACTTTCTTGGGCTAAAAACGGTTGGCAAGCGACAAAAACGACATGAGAAATCATTTGGAATGAAAAACGACGAAATAATCTATTTTGCACGTGATCAGCGGATTCTTGGACCTATCTTTATTTTTTGGGGAAAATCTGCTACACCGATCACTCACATTACGAGAATCTAGAATCCGCCACTACCTAAACTGATTGGCCAGCCATTTCCTGAATGGAAAAATAAAATTTTTTCAAAAAATCTGAGGAAAAAATTTTATCGAAAGAATATATGTTTTGAAAATTTGTTAAAATATTTTTATAATAAGAAAATTTATTTGAATTTCTAATATTAAATAATTTTTTTACCGAAAAGACTATCGAATTTCAAGGCAAAGGCAGATTTATCGTGCGATGTAGAATAATTCGAATTTCCTGATAATCTTTGGCCATGACCTATCGTGATTTTTTAACTTTTTCCAATTAGAGTGATTAGTTGACAAAAGTTTCACTAGATACGAAATAAAAGTGCTCATTGAATACGGATCGAGTTTCAAAAATTTTTTTTTGGTCAATTCAGAACAGAATGGTCTTAAATATCGCAACTTTTCGCTCCTTCCTAATCAGCGCATACAAATTTTGCCCAAATTTCATCTCGGACGTCAATTCGAATAATCGTCACTCTACAAACTCCTAAACTTACTTTCTTCCTTTTCCGGACATTTCATTACGTAAGAATCGTATCCGGTTGAATTGGCGAACGTTCCTTGGGCTATTTTTGGTTCGAAAACTTTGTATAAATACGCGTAACCGGTCTTAGTCGACCTTAGTACGTAATTGCACTGCAAAGAAAATCAGGAAATTACAAAAATTAAGAATGATTTATCAAAAAAAGACCGGGCCAATCGTAAGCGGATTAGTACCAAAATTTTTTTTTCGAATTATTGCTGACAATTTGGTGGACTCAATTTCTGACGAATTTCACTTTTTTCGTGAAACTCGATCCGTATTTCCAATACAATAACGTCGCTTCAAATTAAAAAAAATAATACAATAGAAAAAGTAAGAAGGACGGATTGAACAAGCACAGGTGGGTTTGTTCCAAATCTATTACTTTTTAATTATGCATAGAGGACAATTTTGAGTGGATTTAAAAGTACTTACATTTTTGCATTAAATTGCTTTTTTCGTAAATTTCTTGGAAATTATTGTGCACCAAATTATTTTTAGATCACATTTTATGACCTTTTAGAAAATCAATCCGGATTTTCAAAACAACAGTGTCGCTTCGAATTGAGCTTAAAAATTGCTGATATTCGTTAACAATACTTTAATAGATTGAATTAAATAAAGCTAATTGATCAGGGTTCTCAAAACAATTTCGCTTCGTATTCGTTTCAGAAGAATATATTCCGGTCAAGTTTGCGTCGAGATCTATTTTTGTTGCCGAGATTAATGAAAAAAAGATTAATAATAGAATAAGCCCTTCAGGGTGGCCTCCGACTTCACATAATAAAATTTTCGGGTTTTTTACCGGTATTTCCGGGTAGTTTGCGGAAAATTTACTTGGTTTGAATGGTTTATACAATGCAGCTTTTCTCATTGTATCAGATATGTGGCAGCTGAAAATTCAGGATGAGGTCCCTGGCCATTTTCAGGGGGTTTAGGCGGCTGACTGACCTTAAAATTTTTGGCCAAAAATAACAAAAAACACCTGACACGCAAATTTCCTCAAACATGTGGGAGGTCAATTTTGCGTGAGGGGATCTCTATATTCCCCTGTTAAATGGCGCTTTATACAAATATAAAAAGACGTAAATGCACCTAACCTCACAAAAAGCCCTTGAATAACTTTCACGCAGTAAATTTGAATAGATTAACTGATGAAACATTATAAGATAAATAACAACAACTAAAAAAACAACAGTGTGACATCTTTGCTCTTTCAAACTTGACACTCCTTGCCCTTTTTTCTTAAAATAATTCTAACCTTGTAAAAATTCATGAGTTTTCCTTCGTTGATGTCTCATCAGGCCATTTAAAAATACAAATGTCAAATTTTAGATCATAAAAATCATTGTAATAATAATAATAATTATTATTATTATTATTATTATATAATTAAATCAATTAATTAGTTAAATCAATCCGACGATAAAATTATGAAATTAATTACGTTTGATTCGTTGCAAGCCGACAAGCAATCGTCGATGGAAGAGCAAGTTAACGACGTCAAGAAAACGAAATGTCCGACCCCAAATTTTTCAGGCGGTTCGTCTTGGGTTTCGAGAAAATCGTTCGTATGAACGGGCTCCAGAGGAATAGTGGAACCGGGTTTGCTAGGAGTTGCTTCCTTATTATTGGGCGAAAGTTTTTCTGGTTCTACGGGTCCAACTGGCTGAGCCTGAAATGACTATGAAGTTTTTGGAAACCGAGGGCAGATTTTTTAAGTGGGGCGAGCCTCCCTGTTGTCTAAACATAGTTGAAGCAGTAAAGAATGTTATGTATTTTTCAATGATTTTATTCATTTTTATCATCATGATTTTTCAACTACTCCCGGAGCTTCGAGCCGTGGTAAAACTCATTGATGACAGTTACTTTCTGGTGCTTCAAAGAACTTTATTTACAAGTGACAGACAGAATTAGGCTAGCTTATCGCAAAGCAAAGATTTGGCTGTTCTAAATATTATTTCTTGAGTAAAATTTGACCAATTTTATTGAAGTTTTTTCAGCGAAAATTCTAAAACTTTACGAGCTTAACGCTATATACTTCAATTGAATTTTATTCGACGCTAAGCACTAGGCAACATGTGTTTTAGCTCCGTTTTGCGTTTTTTCTGGCGCGTTGTGCCGATTATTGCATTATTTTCCTCGTTTTTAGTAGAAAAATTTTGAAGATTTAAAATTTTCAGCAGTAATGATTTCGCCTATCGAAGGACTGCATGAGGAAATCGCTAAGCGTAATAGATGGATTTTTCAGAATATTTTTCGACACTATTAGGAAATTTTGAGGTTCCAAACCACCGTCAGAAAATCTTGGATCCGCCAGCCACTGCTCACACCGGCGCCGTTTCGGATATTAAGAAATTATGAAAATATTTTAAAAGAAAATATGGAGAATATGAAAAAAAATGAAGAAAGCATATAAAGAAAGGATGAGGAAGAAAATTTAAATTAATGTAAATATAAATAAATTAAAAAAATAAAATGTTAATATGTGTTCCAAATATGAAGAAAACATACCGGGCCGGATACTCCAGACGGCTGCGATAACGTAGAAAAAGGAGCCACCGGTGGCGCATGCGGCCTGACGTTGGCGCCTTGCTCCGGCGTTGATCCCGCGGATAGTCCCTCCGGCCTATTTTCGGGCCTCTGCTGCTGCCAAGGAGGCACCTCTCCGTAGGTATGCTCCTTAGGTATAGATGGTCCCTGTTTTGAAGGATACGGAGGGACGTTCGGCGCCGATGTGGCCTATTCGGGAACGGTTGATTGTACTCACGCATGGACTTGAGCGGACTTTGCAAGTCTACAATCTTGGGTGTTTATCTGCCCCCCGCTCGAATTCCCCCATCTATGCATACTCTCAGGGTTGAAACGCCCCAGGAAAGATTTCACACCACCCCCTTAGAATTCGCGATTTTTAAAAGATTCTTAGAAAATGAACGGCTTTCAACGTTTCCAGCTATCTGCTTGCTTGAAAAGGTCAATTTTTTGGATCTTGGCGTCATATGCTTATTTCGTTAACCGTACATGGTCCAATTTATTCGATATTTTTCAGATTTTTCGAAATTTTTTTACGGTTCAGAAAAATAGATTATATCGCAGAAGACGCTAAAAATGATGTGAGCCCAAAAAGGGACTAAACATTACATCCCTATACTTACCGTAGCCCCCAACTGTGCAATACTTTTTTCACCATCCCAATCCAGATTGCAAGTTTTCCAGAAATATCTTGTTTTAAGCGTATTCAGCGATCTTTTGGCTCAAAAGTTTAATTCATTGAAATTTTCTTGAGAATTTTCCATATTTTCATCGTCTGGGAGGATGGAACGTTATTAGAAATACCTAAAAAATGAGGTTTTTTGACATGCAGTTATAGTTTCAATTTGAAACAGCACTTTTGAAAAATTTTCATCCCTTCAGGATTCCCATGCCGCGCTCAGGAAATTTTCTCGGAAAAATGAGGATGAACAAAAGCAAAAAAAGAATGAAAATTGAAAATTTTCATAAAAATTGCTCAAGTGTGTAATGATGTAGCTTCAACGGTTGTTTTAGCTCTCATAAAAGTTTTTGAGTTCCTCTAGGCCCAAAAAACCTTAATTCTCGATTCCCATGACCTGCTGACCGCCCTTCTAGATCGACCATGCTGTGCATCTATGGTCTAGACCGCAGAATTCTAGCAATCTAAGCTTTAGACACTCAGAATTTCATACTCAATTTTTTTCCTTTTTTGTTGCGATTTTCCGATGCCACTAATTAGAGATCGCTCGATTACAACGTCGAAAAATGATGTTTTTTGCTCCTATCATCCTTTTCAGCACGTTTTTTGAACAATTAAAACTTTTTTTTATCCCAGACTCCCAAAATTTTTTCGCTGTCCATGTATGATTGTACCACAGGTGGTATTTGTAGTTCACGCATTTCCGGCCGCACTCCGCCATAATGAGCATCCATTTGACGAGTTTGAACTGGCGCTGGCGCTTGATCAGTCAAGTCACTAACTTGTCTATATAATTATTAATGCATACAGTATATTAACTTTTAAGGCATAAATTTTAGCGAAAACGGCAACCATTTAGTTTATCTCTATTAGTAATAAAATTAGCAGCAGTAATAACAATAATAATATAATGATAAAACAATAATAATAACAAAAATATTAATAATAATAATAATATTAATAATAATAATATTAATAATAATAATAATAATAATAATAATAATATTAATAATCTATATTATAAAAATATTAATAATAATCATAATTAATCATACTAATAAGGAAAAAGACTGAGAAGAAAAAGTGCGAATTCGTACGCATGCCTCATTAATAAGATTTCAAATTCGTATAGTCTGTGACGTGCCAGAAGGTGAGTCCAGTTACCAACAAGTATTAAATAAAAACAGTATTTAATCTTTGTTGCCCGTGCTTAATCATTGCAAGTTTCTTTTTTTACAGTTAGAAAAGACAAAATATGTTCGATGGATTTCAACCTTGAAGCAGTGTATGCACATCAAAACAAAAATCTTCTTCATTATTATTGAGCCCTTTACAGAACAAACAAATATATTTAAGAGCCTGCGCACAAAAATTATATTGACCTAGATTCTCTCGGTCAAATTTAAAATAATACCGACCGCCAAAACACCACTGGCCATTAAAGAGCCAGAAAAATAACAAAAAAGAAGTTATCAAGGAATCATTGATGCTGCTGCTTTTGAAATATGGTTGTAAAGTTTTTTGGCAAAACGGCAGGTACTAAATCTCTGAAAAACAATTTGCAGTTTTTATAGAAGTAATAGATGAAGTTATTTTCTTTATTCTTAATCACGAATACATCACCATCTAACAAATTTTAGTGCGGACTTAATTTTTATGAAGGTAGGTTTCATGAGTAAATACTCGTTTTATACCATTTATAAAAGTAAATAATAACCTATTACAATATCATAATAAAAATAGTCATTATTAAGTATATAGTTGGTATCCTTTTTTCACCTACAGACAAGAAATCTAAATTATTAATCAAAAGTATAAATTCAGTATAACTTTATTTTAGAGCAATCAGTCATTTCTTGATCAAATGCTAGTCACAAACCATAATAAAAGAATATAATAATTTAAAAATAAATAATGAATGATTAAGAATATAATAATAGATTCAAAAATAAAAAATTAATATCTATTTTAATTTGATTTTAAATCATATTAATTATAAATACGATAATTAATTATAATATTATATTTGTAATTTAAACAAAATATTTTATATTAACAAGAGCAATTAATCAAAGTCAGGACCTGGAAATTCATTTGATTCAATACAATGTAGCAAAAGAAATGTATTTATAACTATATTATATGCAGGGTGTTTCGAAATGATCTGCTCCCTTGGAAAACATACATCTAGATTAGATACAAAAAATAAAAAATACTATCTTGTAGAGAATCCAATTCTACGTATAAAGCTTAAGTTTCATTAAACATGATCGAGTACTCATTGTTTTATTTCACAGAAACGACAAAAATTAGAAAATTACTGTAAATTTAATAATTATTTTCTTTTCATCATCATTGGCATCATAAGCTGACTCAATTGTTCTAGCATGGAACACAACATCTTTGAAACAAATTTTCATCAAATTATAAATCAGACACGGCGAAATCTATTCAATTTTTTGTTCAAGATTTTTTTGGAAATGTCCTTGGCCGGATTGCTTGCGCATGAGTGTCTCGTCTCTATTTTTCAGCATTTCACCCAGATTCCTTGTCCGGTTCCGGTGTAAGTCAGGACTGTTAAGAGACCACAATCGTTGCTCCTGAATTGAATAGTCTTATTTTGAAGGCATTGGGAGTTTACTAAATATAAAATCATTTCGGCAGACAATAATCGAAATCTCGCAGAATCAAAAGGAGAAAAAGTCAAATTCTAAATTTACTTGGAAAACTTTTTGAAGTTCACGCCACGTTGCAAACAGAAACACTAGAAAGACATAACTGAACGCAGAATTCATTTATCTACAAGATGACATATTAAGTTTTTGTATCTAGTCTAGAAGTACGTTTTATAAGGGAGCAGATTATTTCGGAACACGCTCTATTTAGTTGAATAGAATTTCAATATTCAAGATAAGTAAGTCAATTATTGGTTTTAAAACTGAAGGAACACTTAGACAGTCACAATCAATGAGCAGCATTTAATTCTGGGGGATAGTCAAAAATCTTGTAAACGTCTAGAAACTAATCGGTGATAGAGAAAAAGCAATATTTTTCAACATTTTCGTCGAGCTTTATAAAATGGCATAAAAATCACCAGCATTAAAGAAATTTTTTAAAAATTCATTACGGATGTAGGTTGTTTTAATTTTGAGGATCCAGACACCCTTACCCCAGCCGCAAGTGTGCATGAGGAGATGGTGTTGGGGGTCAAGATTCTCGACCATCCGGCATACCTTTGAATTGAATTTTTGGCACGTTTTTTAAGATTTTTGTCAGTGTTACACCACCCAGACCCCAAGAATTCACCTGCCCCTCGCCCGAAAGCAACTTCGAACTTCGATTCTACCTAGCAATCCGTCTCTTCTTACGGTGGGCTCCGACACTTTTCGGAACTTCTGTGTACTTAACTACCGCCAAAACCTTATGAGCCACTTTTGTCCATGTGCATCCGGCGGGCGCTGTCAAACTTTCGGCAGTAGACGCTTGCGGTGGGACGGGCGTCGCCTGTTCTAGGATACGAAATTCGATGCGGAAATTAAAAAATAAGATACCAAAAAATAAAAAAATTATAAAAATAAATTGAAACAATTAGTAGCAAATTAGCAATGAATTAAAATTCACTTGTAAGAATTAGAAGTTGAAAATTACTAAATAGTCATAGTTAATAAATAAACTATAAATAACGAATTATAACTTATCGCGGATCGTAGTATTCAGTGGCTTCTTATAGATTAATAAAAAAAGGAATGACGGACGACGTATACATAAATGACGGTCTGCACACTATTAGGTTTGGTCATGCATGTAACAGGGGGATAGGAGAATACCTCAATCTAAAGTTGAACGCCCCCATGCCCCTTAGCCAGAAAAATTTTCAACCCCCCTCCCGTTTCTGGGATAAATTTCATTTTTTGGTCGTTTTAAGCGTCTTTTAATCAAAAGTTGGAGGTCATTCACCCCTCCCACAATGGCTAGTGACCCTCCAACTCAGAATTCTGAGCCGCTATATGAATCATATAGATAGAATTGCTTTGAATCGCGAAAGCTCTAAGAAAATGTTTAAAATAAAGCGGCACTAAATAAATACAAAAAATCAACAGATTAGTAATCGAACATGCGCTTTGGGTTCAAAAACGGTAGATGCCCGTCAAACATGATTTTTCGGCGTTTCTAACAATACTCTACCTATCTATAGCGTAAAAAGGTTAACAATACAAAAAAATTCGAAAAATTGACCAAATTAGTCAAAACATGAGTATATGGCGAGAAGCGCCGAAAATTTGCCCCTTTTTTGAGTCAAAAGATCGCTAAAAGGCTTAAAACAGCCCCAACCTCTCCAAAACGTAGGTTGTACGCTGACCAGAAAAGTACGGGGGTTTAAGGGGGTTAGACTCTCCCCAGAATATATAAATGAAAAAACTTTTTGGAAAAATGAGACAGAATAAAAGTCAAAATGGAGAAAAAGTGAAAATTTTCTCCAAAAGTGCTTAAAAACGATCAGGAACCGGAGAATAAGGTAGTGATACGCGATTTTAGCATTTATACCAGCTTTTGATGTCACTTTGGCCCTATAAGCTCAATTTTTGATCCCCAGACCGGCTGACCCCCCACCCAGACCGGCTATGTTGTGTATCTATGACTCTGACTCAGTCCATTAATCTTATCTTATTTACCGGCTCCTTCACTCTGTTCAGGTTGTTCCGGTCCCGCACCCGCCGCAAGTGGACCTCCAACATTCGACGCAAACGATTTCTTATCCCGTTTCTGCCTCAGTAACATATCGCCTGAATCAAGACCTGTAAAAAACAAGAAGAAATTTGCCAAAGTGTTAAGCTTAACACGAAGCTCTTGCATGAACAAGGCATCTCAGCGGCTATGTCTAGCTAAATTTAAATTAAATAAATTTAATGCTAAAAAAGTAGCCCGAAAAATCCGCCAGTTATGCGTAAAATAACAGTTTTTGTCGTCAATTCACAGGCGAAATCGTTTTTTGAGGCGAAAAAATAAAAAATAAACGAAATTTACAAAACAACGCATTAAACTATTGTAACAATCGACATAATGCGCCGATAAACAACGCAAAAGTCTGTTGGAGACATGGGCCCGATTTGAGTAAAGTAAGCGCGGCTTGAAATATAAGCCAGGCTTAAATCTGGCTTAAGTCTCAACTTTTATGTTTTGACGCTCTTCTTAAGTGTTGTGAAATTTAACCAGACTTAAGCCAGACTTAAGCTTTACTTGTCGTTTTAGCCAGGCTTGAACTATACTTTATTGAAAACGATAAGTCAGGCTTTATCCACGCCTAACTTTAAGCCAGGCTCAAACCTGCATATTGAAATCGGACCCTGTTCTCAGTTGAATAAAATGCAACTGAATGATATGACGTGAAGCGCTGTGAGTTAAAGTTTGTAGAATTTTCGCTAAAACATTGCATACAACTGATGAAATCATTCTTTGCCCGAAAAATCATTCTAAGAACCACAAAATGTTTGCAATATTGTACGAAACTGCTTTTCTGACTTAAAAAGGATGTTGCGCCAAGAAAGTCAGTAAATGTCAATAATCCGGCACGAAGCACCGGAAAAATTCGGAATAACATGATAAAAATGGCTAAAATCATCAAAAATATTCTTTATGGTACCACTATTTTTTGACGACTGAGGGTGTGACGGTCGTACCTCCCGCCCCGCCCCTCTAAATCCGCTTTTGATAATATCGTGAAGAATATTGTGCGAGAAATATCAAGAATTGTTCTTGCCAACAATGAGATTAGGAGTCACATGGCCAGCCGGGTTCATTCGGCCAGCATATTCAGATGGCCAGCGTATCCAGATGACCAGCATTTGGCGAGTAAGTGGCAGGTCGGTGCCAACTGCGCCACCGTGTTCGAGTGCGCTAATGGACATACA
Source organism: Mermis nigrescens (assembly GCA_036768485.1). NCBI lineage: Eukaryota > Metazoa > Nematoda > Enoplea > Mermithida > Mermithidae > Mermis > Mermis nigrescens. The sequence goes on from JAVLUZ010000144.1 coordinate 707,095, forward strand.
TAAGTAATCCTACATGTTACTAAGATAAATATAGTAATCAATAGGAAAGCATTATAGGCACAAATCGGGAAACCCCAATAAATCGATAATTGACTTTGGGCAAAAATGGCGTCAAAAAGGGTATAAACGCTGAAATAGCGCAAAACTTCATTAATCTACAATTCTGGTCAATTTGAAGCACTTTTGGAGAAAATTTATGATTTTCACCCGTGTTTTAGCCTTCATTTTACCTGTTTTTCCCGAGAAAATTTTTCATTTTTCTATTCTGGTGGACTAACTAGACCCTCAAACCCCCACCTCATGGGTACGTCTTGATACGAGTGATTGAATACATGCAGCATCGTTAAATAACGTAATTTTTGTATTTATTTCACTCTGGATATCCCTTGAATTCGCGATAGAATTTCATTTTGGATACAAAAGTACGTTAAACTTGAAAATTTCCTTTTTTGCTAGGCATTAAAAGATATCCAGATGCTTTGTTCCACAGTAAACAAAAAACGGCGAGCGTGATTGCTCACTTTTTCCGGGTGTTTTAAAATTACAACGAGTATCTTATTAAAAGTATATTGATTTGCTAGGTTTTTCTAGATTATCGAAATTCCAGGAATTAAAATATATGTATTAATAGTGACTTGAATTTAAATATGCCAGTGTAATTAAAATTTTATTATCTTCTAACAATAAATTATATTTTTGCAATAGGAGAATGGATTGGATGTTATTGGGCATGCTTCGCTTCAGGAAGATGAATGGGTCAACGTTAAGCTGCTGACGTTTCGGGAATATTTTGAGAATACATGGCTTAATGAGTACCCAATCAACTTGTGGTGCCAATGGGATAACAATGGCCCAAGGACGACAAATCATGCGGAAGGGGTACTTACAATCGCTTAAACATGGTTGATTTGCGCATATGAATTTAGCGGTGCGAAATTTTTTGCATTTGCTCCAGCCATTCACAATCGCGATCAAATACGCGTTCGAAATGTGCGCTGGCACATTTTTGAGCCAAAACAGCGCGACTTCTAGCTATGTTGAATTGGATGAGCGCATCGTAGCAGCAAAGCAGCATTTACTTTATCAAACAGGTCATATTTGGAATGTACCCGATTTTGATGCTGCTAAATGTGGCTCCCGATCAATTTCAATTCTTGATAGGAGAAGTGCATGGCTTTCTCCGCCATGCTCGTTATTTGATTGGGAAGAAGAGCCGCGTTGCAATGAATTTAAAATAGAATTAATCGCTTCTATGTTTCTTACGCATTTTTGTACAACAGTCCTAAGATTTAGGGTAATTTGTTTAAATTGATAAAAGTAAATATAGAAAGGTACATATGTATATTAATATAACATTTTAAACAATAATGGTACAAATAACCCAGATGAATAGATATTTATGTAGGCATAGAAATAGTTTTACAAGTAGAATAGAATGTGTACCAATGACCAGCAGAAGGTAAGTAAAATGATGCCTGATTCTTATTTAGGGACCTTGGCGCTCTCTTATCCAATAGCGCACCCAGCCTTTCACCCCTCCGCGTTTGACAAATGCGAAGATGCACTTGTGTGGCGAAGGTAAAAGCTAGTCGCACTCGCAGCCCCTTGCGGTATCTCAGTGAGAATCACACCTCTCGGTGTGTTGGTAATACTCAGTATTTACGGAAGGCCAGAAGGATCATATAAAAAAATGGTTGATTCACTACAAAATCCAGACTTTCAACCAAACTTTTCAAATAAAGCGATAGTTTTAACGGCGGAATTCAAAATGCAATCAACCATTTTTTTAATATAATGATCCTCCTGGCTTGAAAAAAACATTACAAGCTCCAGACGATTTGGTTATTCAATGAACTTATGCAGGCCAAATGCATACTGTTATTCAAATGGCCCCCTAAAATTTGAATGAAGTTTTTCAATAAAGTCTTACATTTATTCTTCAAATGAACACCTAAATGAGCTCGGAAAGTCGAAATTATGAGCCTTCTGGCTTGAAAACTAACTTCGAAACGCTTGTTGCACTTGTTGCTGTAACATTTAACCAATTTTTTCAAATTTTACTTTCAGTACAAGTTTTCAAAGTACAAGTTTCAATCGATTTTTTTCAAAAATTGCTTTCAACGAAGGTTTTCAGAATCAATTTTCAACCAACTTTATCAAACATTGTTTTCAATAAAAAATTTCAAACAAGGTTTTTCAACCATTTATTTCAAAATTTTATTTTCAATGATAGTTTTCAATTTTAATTTTAAAGCATATCATACAAAACTAACTTTTAATGAAAGTTTTCAAACCCTGAATTTCAACCATTTTTTCAGAGTGAACTTTCAATGAAAATTTTCAAACCGTTTTTCGACCAATTTTTCAAAAGTCAATTTCAATGAAAAATTTCAAACTCGAATTTTCAATCATGTTATCTATAATATTAATTTCGAGTTGTGTGTAAGTGTGTGTGTGTGTCTGTGAGGCAAAAAAGTTTTTACTGGATAATTTTGTGATACTTATATTTTCACTCAATGGGTATTTTCGGGCGCTAATTACAATTTTTTGATTAAAATGGCTCGATCGGACTCCTGAAACCCGGAAACTACGGATTTATGTAAAAGGTTTTAGTAGCTCTAGCCGCTTATGCAATTGCCGCAGGGTAAAATTTTAAAGCCACCCTAGATCAACTTTTTATGCGCTATCGACTGGTGTAAACCACTTTACACTACAGTGTAAACTGATGTTATGCCGTAAGAAAAACGTGATTTACAAGTGTATTTTATCAAATATCTCAAATCGCAGCGAATAAATTTTTTGAAGTTTTCACCAATTATTAGATATCTTATGAGTGACCTTACTGTAGAATTTGAAGAAAATTCACGGATTGGTTTCTGAGATACGGGAGCCCAAAGGTACCCTATGCATAGCGTAAAATTTAGGTTTTGTCTTTTTGCAGAAGCACAGATTGACTGTTGCTTCCAAAATTTGGCCCCTGGGGTTTCCGGGACCGCTGATTCCATATTCGCTACTTTAAATATACGATCTGGCATCATAAAACATGTATGAGACGGGCTGAAAGGAAATTACGTACGGGTATTTATAAACATGATTAATCACTGAAAAAGAGCTTGCACCAAGTCAAAATTTTTGACCTTGTAAACCAGCGCGCGTGAAATTTAATGTGAAGCAATCGAAAGCAGCAAACATGCGGCTTTCGGAAATATAAATCCAAATGTTTTTGCTTCTAGCGGCTAATTTAATATGCAACTTTTTGCATTTGTTTACAATGAGGGGCAAAGTTGAACATTGTACAAAGTTGAACCCGACGCTGTAAGATAGGACGTGATACAACATACTCAATGCTATACATTAGGACGTGATGTAACATACCCCATGCTATACAATAGGACGTGATATAACATGCCCCATGCTATAAGATAGGACGTGATATAACATACCCAGTGTTACAGGATAGGACGTGATATAACATACCCCATGCTACAAGACAGGACGTGATATACCATACCCAGTGCTATAACATATCCTGTGCTGTAAGATTGGTGTCCAAAACATCAAAAATATGGTTTGCCCCAAAAAAATCTTTAAACATCCCAGAACATCAAAAAAATGGTTTTGACCAAAAAAATTTTTTAAACACCCCAAAACATAAAAAATATGGTTTTGACCAAAAAAAATTTTAAACCTCCAAAAACATCAAAAGTATGGTTTTGGACCAAAAAAGTTTTTTTAATATTCCAAAACGTTAAAAATATGGTTATGATCAAACAAAATTTTTAAACATCCCAAACCATCTAATGGTATAATTTCCAGAACATCCCAGAACATCAAAAATATGATTTAGGATAAAGAATTCTCAGAACCATTCTATAACGTCAGAAATATGGATTTAATCAAAGAAATGGTTGACAAAAGACAGTTTTAAAAAATTTAAAAAATACAATATGTTTTTACCAACAATTTGTTTAGAAATATCCCAAAAACATCAAGTCCCGAAAAATAAAAAAATACAAGAGACATCTCAATCCCATACAGCTATCAGGCCTAACTTCAGCCAGGGCAACGCCGGGCAGCTCAGCTAAGATATAAAAAATATAAAAACCGCTCGCCGATCCATTGCAGAGTCATTCAATTTTTTATACTAATTACTGATTGAGATATTATTTGTTTACAAACACTCTAGCAGATGGGGAAGCGAAGCGCCCCATTTGTATGAGTGTAGATAAATTACAAATTGCGTAGGTCATGACAATAATCTATAATATTAATTTCGAGTTGTGTGTAAGTGTGTGTGTGTCTGTGAGGCAAAAAAGTTTTTACTGGATAATTTTGTGATACTTATATTTTCACTCAATGGGTATTCTCGGGCGCTAATTACAATTTTTTGATTAAAATGGCTCGATCGGACTCCTGAAACCCGGAAACTACGGATTTATGTAAAAGGTTTTGGTAGCTCTAGCCGCTTATGCAATTGCAGCAGGGTAAAATTTTAAAGCCACCCTAGATCAACTTTTTATGCGCTATCGACTGGTGTAAACCACTTCACACTACAGTGTAAACTGATGTGATGCCGTAAGAAAAACGTGATTTACAAGTGTATTTTATCAAATATCTCAAATCGCAGCGGATAAATTTTTTTAAAGTTTCCACCAATTATTGGATATCTTATGACTGACCTCACTGTAGAATTTGAAGAAAATTCACGGATTGGTTTCTGAGATACGGGAGCCCAAAGGTACCCTATGCATAGCGTGAAATTTAGGTTTTTGTCTTTTTGCAGAAGCACAGATTGACTGTTGCTTCCAAAATTTGGCCCCTGAGGTTTCTGGGACCTCTGATTCCATATTCGCTACTTTAAATATACGATCTGGCATCATAAAACATGTATGAGACGGGCTGAAAGGAAATCACGTACGTTTACTTATAAACATGATTAATCACTGAAAAAGAGCTTGCACCAAGTCAAAATTTTTGACCTTGTAAACCAGCGCGCGTGAAATTTAATGCGAAGCAATCGAAAGCAGCAAACATGCGGCTTTCGAAAATACAAATCCAAATGTTTTTGCTTCTAGCGGCTAATTTAATATGCAACTTTTTGCATTTGTTTACAATGAGGGCAAAGTTGAACATTGTACGCAGTTTTGCCGTTGAGTTGCCTCATAAACGGAAGAACGAGGCAAAAGAAGACAGAGCAAAATGGAATGAGTCGTTGCTTAATGGAAAGCACTCACAAAATGCACATAAAATAATAATTGAATAGGTAGGCACTATAAATCTTGATCCTTCTATGTACAATTCGCAAATGACCATAAACAATATGTACTGTAATTTTTATTCAATCGAGCAATAAATGTGAATTTAGCCATCTAAATACCTAGATGCAATGAGGACAGCTGTTCAAGAATAATACATCTATAATATTAATTTCGAGTTGTCTGTCTGTCCGTGTGTGTGTGTGTGTGTGTGTCCAAGAAAAAAGTTTTTACTGTATAATCGAGTGATCCTCATATTTTGACTCAAAAGATAATCAGGGCCCCTGATTAAGAATTTTTGTTCAAAATGGCTCCATCTGGCTCCTGAAGCCCCCGGAAACGACGGATTACAATAAAAAGTTTTGGCGGCTCTTGCGGCTTAGGAAATTGCTATGGGGCAAATTTGTTATGCAACCCTAGAACTTTTAATGCGCTATAGACTGGTGTAAACTACTTTACACTGCAGTGTAAACTGACGAAAAACCGTAAGAATAACTTGACTACATTTTTCCAAATATTTCGAATCGCAGCGGATAAATTATATTTAAATTTAGACTGTTTGTTTATAATGTTATGGCTGACCTTTACTGTAGAATTTGAAGAAAATTCACGGATTGGTTTTTGAGATACAGTAGCCCAAACAATTTAGGCTTTTTGCAAAGCACACCTTGGATGTCACTTGCAAAATTGGGCCCCAGAGCTTTCTTGGACCTCTGATTCCGAATTAACTACTCAAAATGCGCGATCTGGCGCCATAAAGCACATAGGGGACGGGTTAACAGGAAATTACGAAGGGTTCTAACAAAGATGATTAATCATTGAGATCGAGCTCGAAGCAAGCCAAAATATCAAATTATGAATACTATTCTTGATGGTGCAAACTAGCATGCGTGCAATTTGATGCAAACCAACCGAAAGAAGCAAACGCGCGGCTTTAAAAGATGCTAATGCAAATTCGAATATTTCTGTTTCTAGCGGCTTATTTTGCATTTTTGCATTTGTTTACAATGAGGACAAATTTTTATGCGCAGGTTACAAAATGCTCTCTAATTGTCGTGCGGGCAGAAAAAAGCAGCAAGAAACATTAATAAGTAAGCAAGGTAAAATCAGTCGTTCTTAAGTGATCAAAGAAATCTGCTTAGCTGAAATGTTGCATTTTGGTGAACATGGTGATTTACAATAATTTAATTTGTTGAGCGAAAGGCAACCATAGCTTCTTAATGATATTTTGACATATTGTAAGACTGAGACGTGCCAAACAATGTATATTAGAGAGTGGGTAAAGAGAAGACAGTAAAATTTAAAAGAAATAAATAAGAACAATATGATAACATGTGTAAGACAATGACAAATAAGACATTTCTGCATATTGGTCATCGATTATATCGATCTTTTTGCAAATGGGGAGCGCAGCGACCCATTTGCAAAAAAGATTGCTCTAGCAAATGGGGCAGCGAAGCGCCCCATTTGCTAGTTCAAGGATAAATTTCAACAAAGGTATTTAAATAGTAAGTTTCAACCAAATTTTTCAAAGTAAGTTTCAATGAAGGTTTAAAAAAAGTAAGTTTCAACCAATTTTTTTAAAGATCATCGAGACGAAAAAATACTGCCTGCGGCACGTCCTACCTTCGCATGATTTTATTGCAATCTTGATTTACGAGTATACTGTAGCACTTTGTGCAATGTGATCCGTTCGCAGGGTTGCCAAGTAGGGGTTTTTCTCCCCCATTTTGGAGATTTTTGAGGCCATTGATGGCATTTTTTAGCAATTTCCTTTTTTTCGCGCCTATGCTTAAACATTGGTTTGGGATTTTTTTAGGCAGTTTGAGGTAAAAATTGGGGATCTTTTGACGAGCGCTGGATACGGGCCTGTAACGGAATATTTTTTCAAAAACTTAGAATTTTATGATCTTAGTGCATTGAGCATGTCGTATAACGTCTAAATAATGCGATTTTTGCGAGCTTCCGATGAATTTCCCGAGGTGCAGACCAATTCTTGTTGAATCCATCCAAGTCTTGGCGGGGAAAGGTAAAATCTGGAAATGGAAATGGAAATGCAAAAAGAAAATGGGTAAAAGCTGGAAATAAAAAATGGAAATAGAATAATGGGTAAAAGCCGGAAAATGGAAAATGGAAACGGAAAATGAAAAATTTTCAATTTCTGGATATGGTCCCGCCTACATACACACATTCAGTCGCATCCGTACGTGGGCAGCAAGAAAGTTCTGGAGGGGGAAGGGGGGTTGCAAGATTTTTCAAAGGTAAAAAAATGGCTTTAAAAGTGGTGGTATGGCGAAAAAACACCATTTTTCGACGTTTCTCGTTGAGCACTATCTATTGGCATCAAAAAAATTGCGAAAAAAACGAAACAAATTTTTGAAAATTGAATTCTGGGGGAGTATTTTGATTTCTGGGGGGTTATTTTGGTTTCTCGGGGGGGGGGTGCATACCCACCAAACCATCCCCCACGCCCAGGTGTAATCGCATCTAGTCACCTCGTTTCCCGATTGATTTTTAAAGCTGCTACTTTTCCCCCGTCGACTCCAATCGGCCCCAGTCAAATAAACAGACAGCTCAAAACATTACGTATTTTACAGCGGACGAGGTAACAATCACACTGACTAGATGGATCACATTGCGCAAACTGCTACAGTATAAATCAAGATGACAATAGAATTATGCCATGCTAAAGGGTTTAGGACGTGCCGCAGGCAGTATTTTTCGTTTCGAGAATCTTTGAAAAAATTGCTTGAAAGTTACCTTTTGAAAACCTTCGCTGAAACTTACTTTTGAAAAATATGGTTGAATTTTACTATTTACATACCTTTGTTCAAACTTATCGTTGAATACCATGATTTAAAGTCCGGGTTTGAAATTTTTCATTGAAATTGACTTTTGAAAAAATTAGTCGAAAAACGGTTTGAAAATTTTAATTGAAAGTTCACTTTGAAAAAAATGGCTGAAAACCAGGGTTTGAAAACTTTCATTGAAAGTTACCTTTGAATGAATCGGTTTACATTAAAATTAAAAGCTATCATTGAAAATAAATTTTGAAATAAATGGTTGAAAAACCTAGTCTGAAAACTTTTATTGAAAATAAATTTTGAAAAAATTGGTTGAAAATTGATTTTAAAAACCTTCGTTGTAAGCAATTTTCGAAAAAAATCGATTAAAACTTGTACTTTGATTCATTCGGGCACATCGATGTAGATTTTCTATTCCTGTCCTGCTCTCGCTATCTATTTACTCATTGTGTTTCCTCACGTGATTGAACAGGCCAGTTACGGCAGTATTTCACGTGTAGGTTTACAATTGTTTTATTATTTATTATTCGATTTATTTTTAATTATTTGTATATTCTCTATTAATGTTTCTTTTTTATATATCATAATATTTATAGTATCTATAATGTTAATTCGTTTATTTCTTTATTCAATTAATTAATTTTTCCCTTTTTATTTTTATTTTATTATTTATTTATTTATTTTTTATTATTTTTTTATGTTTTAATTTTTAATTTTTTATTTTTTTTTCAACGATGAGAGGCAGTCTAGCCGCCTAGACTGGTGCCGCTAGGTTGCAGTGACAGTCAGAGGATTAAAGGCACGAAACTGTAGCAACCTAGTTCCTCTCTGATGACCTCGCCTGTTTATATTTTTCACGTTTTTTTGTGTATTTATTCTGTATAACTCCTGCTTACTTCTCTCGTTTCACTTGAACTCTTGCACCTCGTAAAACCCGTAATTTCTCATAATATAATTTTGTGTGCTTTTTATGTACTTGTGTATATTTTATTTCTCGCGTCTTTTTGTTTCTTTTATACTAACAGCATGCCTAATTTATTTACCTTTTATTTATTTATTTATTTATTTATTTTTTATTTTGTTTTATTTTTTTATTTTTTTAAATTTATTCTATTATTTTTTCATATAGATGACTTTCTGTTATTATTTGAAAATTTTAATTGAAAGTAAAATTTGAAAAAACTGGTTAAAATGTTACAGCAACAAGTGTAACAAGCGTTTCGAAGTTAGTTTTCAACCAAGTTTTCAAACCGGAAGGCTCATAATTTTGAATTTCCGAGCTCATTTAGGATATCATTTGTAGAATAAATTTACGACTTTATTGAAAAACTTCATTCAAATTTTAGAGGGCAATTCGAATAACAGTATGCATTTGGCTTGCATAAGTTCATTGAATAACCAAATTGTCTGGAGCTTGTAATGTTTTTTTTATGCTAGACGGATCATTATATTGAAAAAATGGTTGATTGCATTTTGAATTAAGCCGTTGAAACTATTGCTTTATTTGAAAAGTTTGATTGAAAGTCTCGATTTTGTAGTGAATGAACCATTTTTTCATACGATCTTTTACGGCTTTCCGTAAGCACTGGATGAAAAGCCAATCTTTAATCTTTTCTTCAAAAGCTTTATTGGCCTTATGCTGGCTATTTGAATATGCTGGGGGGACCAAGTCCAAAAGGCAAAAAAAGCACAAAATAACGTGTAAGAAGTCCGATTTTTCTGAATTTGGGGGTCCGGACCATACGTTGGCAGCAAGAAAATTCTGGGGGTTGCAAGTTTTTCAAAGGTCAAAAAATGGTCTTAAAAATGGTGGTTGGCGAAAAAACACCATTTTTCGACGTTTCTCATCGAGCAGTATCCATTGATATCCAAAAATTGCGAAAAAACGAAAAAATATTTAAAAACTGAATTCTGGGGGGGGGTATTTTGATTTCTTGGGGTTATTTTGGTTTGTCGGGGGTGCATACCCCCCCAATCCCCCACGCCCAGGTGTGGTCGGGACCCCTATCCCCCAGAGCTACATGCCTGACCATCTGAATATGCTGATCATCTGAATATGCTGGCCATCTGAACTAGGCTGGCCATTTGAATACGCTGGCCATCTGAATACGCTGGCCAAGTGTCCCCTACCCAAACAATGAGGCCTTATGATAGTCCGAAAATTCTCAAGGTCGAAAAAAAACTAAAAATTGATGGCTAATAGCTAGACTGGCTAACAAATATAGCCTGTTCCTTATTTTTATTTCTAATTTAATTTCTAATTTTTCATGCCATTGATTGACGTTTCATGCGATAAATATCAAAAATTATTCTATCCAATTAAATAATGTTTAATCCTTTTTAATCTATAAACGATTTCGCAATCATTCAAGCTTCATAAAAATGAATACATGAGAAAACATTTAACTACATCGCTCACCAGAAACCTGGAAAAACAGGAAAAAAATCATCGGGAACGGAAAAATCATCATTGCAAGCAACAACGAATTGTTTCGGTCAATTAAGATTTCCAAGTTGTCTAAAATGTAAATAAACAACCCTGGGTTGAGCGGTTTTCGTAAAAATAAGTTACAATCGCCGAATTGAAGGCATATATGGACCACATATTTAATTATTTAGAAAGTGACGGTGACACGTAAACACTGCCACTGCTTTGATGACTTTTTCGGGGGCTCGGGCGCAAAATGATCCAGAACTTATATAACTTGTTTTGGATTCATTTTTGATGCGGTCTTTATGAACCGTAATTCAAAAAATAGTTTTACTTGCAAAATTTTATGCTCACTTATGTACCTCAAGATTTTCCGACTTTTAGTGTATTAATATTTTCACGAAATTTTAGCCAGTGAAAGTGGGCAGGTACATACCACCTATTCAAAAACAACGTGAAATAGGTCACTGAGCGTATATTTTCCAATTGTTTTCAATTCCATGCATGCCGGATGTAAGTCATGTGTATAAATAGGCATGCGCTGGAATCACACCGAAAACATTTGCATCCCGTCGCGCATCATCCATAATTCGGACTAAAAAAAACAAAATTGCAGAATACACACAGAGTTTTACGAATCGCTGCTGTGCTCTATACCTACTACTGAATTGAAATAATGGACTGCAGAAATAATGATGCGCAAGTAAATAAACATACATATATGGGCATCAGTGGCGGATCTAAGATTTTCCTAAGGGGGGCGGTACCCCTAAGGGGGCGGAACCCTGACTTGGGCGGAAAAATTAGCCGTTTTAACCCGAAAATCGCTCAAAAAATGCTTAATTTTGCGCACTATTTGGGCCAGCCCCCCTAGATCCGCCCCTGATGGGCACACGCAGGGGCAGGGGAGGCGCCTCCTTTGCCTAAAAATAATTTTGGAAAATTATGGAAATTGGCATCTTTTTATCGAAACATCTCAAATTTTTCTGCGCTTTGCGCCAATTCTCATTATTTTCCATAAGTTTGTCTTAGGCGCGGCCAAAAACATAGTTTTTCATTGCAATTAAGAGAAAATAAAATTTTTCATGAAAGTTTGAATTTTATGAGCTTAGTGCTTTAGAAATGTCCAGAGAATGCACTTTGTTTTGTGCTCTGGCGAACATATCCCAAACTATAAAACACCAATTTTGTACCCATCATGAAAAAAATCCTACGTAAGTAATGATCAGCAAATGTGAATTAACATTGCTTCTACTCTGTTTTAGCATTTAGTTTTCGACGCTATTTTTGCTCAAAAAGCTTTGTTTCTGATCAGACCGGTCATGCTGAGCAATGGTGATCAAGAGAAAAAGCAAAATTTTATGCGCTGGAAAATATGACAACATTATGGCCAGAAGTGGGGAAAAAATCTAAAAACTTTTTTTACAAATGTTTGAATTAAACTGTCGTTATAGTACTTTTTACGCTATATGCGTGCACGTTTACATCAATTTTTAGGGCCATGTTTAGCTCAAAAAGGGCATTTGGACTCACAAATCTTGATTTTTTTTAGATTTTAAATTTGATTTAAGATTTTTTGACTGATTTTTGATTTTTGGAAATTTTTTTTTAACTTTCAGACTCGATTTTGGCTCTCTGGTTTGTCAGTTGGCATCTCAGTAATCCGCCTGCAGCCATTTCTGGAAGCATACATTTTTACTACGTTTTATTTTTAAGACCATCCAAAAATGAACAATCATTGAGTTTGAAGATTCTGTAACTGCGATAGTTACACCGTACGAACATTATATTGAACACTTTATTATTACCATCGCGGAAGCAAGTTGATCACGACTTTACACCATATTGGAATCCCATGACTAGTCGAGTAGCCACCCTAGAGATGCGCTAGCTCGAGGTTATGCCTTCAGTTACCATTTTAATCCTACCTTTCCTTTCAAAATTCCATTAGGTACTTGTCCGGTAAATTAGAGTTATGTATGCGTTAAGATCAGTAGATTACTTATTTGAATTACCGCTGTAAATATGTTGATCTTATGACTTGCTTAAAAGTTAATTCAGTCTTTGTGTAATTCGTTTTGGATGATGACTAGACATCATATACTGTATTTAATCATGCGTAGTAGTTAGTTGGAGCGGAGTTGGTAGTCGCGTGCGTTACCCCGTTGGAGCGCTTTTAGTTTTATTTTGTTTGTGCCGGCTTGCAGCCGTGCCATTGTTATTTAGCGTTATTAAAATTAGAAAAAATAACTTCCCAGTGATTGCATATATCGAGGGAAGGTCGGGCCGCGACAAGGATAGATATTTTATTTTATTCCGACTGAACTTGGGAAGGTAAACAAGGTTTAGTCTTATCTTCGACTTATTTTTGGAAAATCCCTTATCTTTTTCTCAACCCCAAAAGTAGCTAAAATATTATTTATTCTTTTATGATGGCTGTCCAGATTAGAGCTCGCTGTTGTTCGAATCAATGTTTAGAGTGCTATACGTATTAGGAACCAAAAACTTTTCTGGAACTAAACTTGAACTGGTGAATAAGTTAAATTACCAACCTGAGAGTTGGGTGAAGGTCAACTGAACTTGCGAGTATCCCGGGATTAGGTAGGCTCAAGCTAGGACATAGGGCGTAGCTGCTGAGACTCCCGGAAAGCGGTCAGAAACATTAGGACTGAGGGAGTCCAGGCCGTAGGTCACTAAGGGCCGTTCGGTTTAGAGTCGCACTACGCGCTTATAAAACCTGGCCAGCGCTGAGAGCAGCATAGGTACCTAAGTAACTCCCGAAGGCAAATATGAGTTCGTGACATAGGTAGGCAGCATCAAAATTCTGGGGGAGGGGGTGAAAAAATTTTCAAAAGGTCAAAAAATGGTCTTAAAAGTGGTCATATTGCGAAAAAACACCATTTTTCGACGTTTCTCATCGAGCACTATCCAATGGCATCAAAAAATCGCAAAAAAATTTCAAAATTTGAATTCTGGGGGGTATTTTGATTTATGGGTGGGGGTATTTTAACTTCTGGTGGGTGCATACCCTCCAAACCCCCCTCCCCACGCCCATGTGTGGTCGTCCGTGCCCGTGTTGAATTAGTAGACACCGGACAGGGGCTCAGTATTTACAATTCTCTCTTTGATCAAGGGCCAATCGAAAAGTTAAAAAATGTAGATGAAGGAGATTCTATTTAAAATCCTGCTTCTTCGATTCGACCTTGACCTGAAAAATTATCCTTTAGTCTCGATACTTAAAACAGATCAATCTATAATCGCAATCTGTCAGCTTTTCGTGTCGGAGATAATTTTTAAAACTTATGCCCAAACTTGTGTGAAACGGACTATAAATGCACTCATGTACATATGTATATTGTTATATTTGCAAGACCTTGTATAAAAATCAGAAGATAATTCAAGAATACGGGTGTAAAGAACTACGATAAAGTATACCCAGCTATAAACATAGTAGGCAACCTATGTATGTATATGTACATAGTAGATAGGTTTTACGCCTATAGGTATAGCCTATTTTTCAATTTAGTGCATGAATTCGTCCAGCCGGTCAAACCAATTTCTATTTCTGTAGCACCCGAATTCTTCACCGGCGACCTGAACTGAACTGAAAATAGAACAAATTTAAAAAATTAATCAAAAAAAATTTAAAAAAAATTATTCCGCCTGCTTGGTGTAGAAGAAAATTCTTAAAATTTATGCCAAAACTTACGTAAAACAGACGATAACAATGCTGTGCCTGCCTACTTAGCAATATTCTATAGATATGGACTATATATATATATATATATATATATATATATATATATATATATATATATATATATATATATATATATATATATATATATATATAGTTCATATGTATAGTCTCTTTCACGAAACCTGTGAACTATGTACAATTCTTGAGTGGATGTATGTATGTACATTAATCGATTACAAAAGTTTTTAAATGCTCGCCAGATCGCTGAAAATGGATTTCTTCCGTGTACCTACAAGGTTTAATGAAGTAGACTTATTTGTGTTGTACGTATAGTCTGTTTCACACAAGTTTGGGCATACATTTTAAAAACTGTCCGACAATAAGACAACGGACATACATGCAATCTAATATTCCTCGGCAAGCTTACGGATTACGAGGGACTGGTGGTATGTAATAATTATCGCAAACTGTCAGTGTCGGCTTTCACTCTGATAAATTCTTACAAAAATGTTGCTAAAACTTGTGTGGAACAGGCTATATCTATACAAGTGTAGCTTTAAAATATTTTTTGTCTTTAAAATGTCAGAGGTCAATTTCGAAAAATTTCCTTCAGACGAATCAACATTAGGATGATGAATCTAAGCATTTTTCGTTCGCTGTTGTTGTTGCTATGCGAAGCGCGTGCTATTTATGATTTAATTTTATAACCACTTACGATTCTATATATGAATAGAAGAACAAATAGGAAATGCATGCTATGTCTGTTGCACATTAAGCACAAGTCAGATTATTTACTGTTTATTCAATTTCTTAGCGCACGACGATGAATTAAAAAAAATTCTAATCATATGCGGTCTGATTATACGTAAAATGCTTAGCTCCAGATCTCGAATCTAGCTTAAGAGTCTTTTAGTACAAGTTTTACCGCAATTCGCTATTTAATAGTATAATAATGCCAGTACAGTAGAATTTAAGGCTTTTTATGAATTAATTCATCGGAAATTCTGAAAAAACCTTGCGCCATACCGATGGTTTCGGGCAGGGGGCAGGGCCAGCGTTTTTTTTCATTTTTTGGTCTATTTGTCGACCAAAATTGAAAAAAGTGGAAAATAATTTTGGGCTTGCTGGCATTTGTGAAAAATTCTCACAATGCGAAAATGCGTTTTAGAGAGGTAGAATTTCAAAATTTTGGATTTAATTTTATTGGTAGGTACTTGTTATGGCACTTGAACACTTAATGACCTGGAGAATTTTCAGGCGAATTTCAGAATACATCCATTTTGCACATTTCAAAAATAGCGTTTCTATGCGATTTCAAGCAGATATCTTTAACATAAAAATTGAAAAAAACAGGCGGAAAAGCCTTTGATTGACATAAACTTGAAAAAATTTATTTTTCAAGTTTCATTTCCGTCTGTTTTTCAACTTTTAAAGTAAAAAATCCTACTTGAATTTGTATAAAAATGCTATTCTCACCTTAATCGATTTTATCTTCGGGCTCTGAGCGTCTTCAGATTGGTGCCAGGGATCATATAAGCCTAAGAAAAAGATTGGGCCAAAATTGCTCCGAAGCCTAAAAAATAAATATTAAAGAGACATAGGAAGAAAATGACGCTAGCACCCTTATTTGTCAAAATATATGTAATCCTTCCCTTTTTAACTAAACCTAACAAAAAAGAATGATAACCGGATTGCTTGCATGACTTAATTATTATAATTACTGAAGTATAAATTCTCACTCAGTTTTATATGTTGATATCCGTGCGAATCCAAACAGTCGTACGCTTTCCAGCAGTCGCTGGATAAAATTTTGCATATCAATATTTTCGAGCGTCCGAAAAATAAGTCGCGTCGAAACAAAATCTGATTTCCGCATCAATAGCCGCTGTCAATACGGTCAATTTCACTGCTTCGCCACACCTATTATATTTATAATCCGGCTCCTTCGGTACGAATTGTTAATCTTGTACCAACTGTAAGAGTTTCGCCGAATCGTCGGATAGTTCTTTAATATCTCCAAGATTAAGGAACATGCTAAGAACGCAGCAATAGCGCAGAGCATAAACAATCCAATATACGAAATGCGTATTACACAGCAGCACGGTAGAGCATAAACAACCTGAATAAGTAGTTCTAGCATACGAAACAAACACCTATTGCGTAAATCACTCAGTATTAAAATTTTTTGCATAGAACAGCAACGTCGACTTCCATCCCACGTGAGAATACAATACACAAAATGCGTATTACACAGCAGCATGGCAGAGCGTAAACAACCTGAATAAGCAATTCTAGCGTACAAAACAAACCTATTATGTTAATCACTCATGATTAAAAATTTTGCATAGAAAAGCAACGTCAACTTCCACGTGAGCTCAAGGTTACTAATCTAACACCCTACAGTACATAAGGAATGGATCAGTCAGAAGTGCTCCACAAATCACCTGCTTGTGATGATAAGCACACCGTCTATCAAATGCATTAGGAACGGAGTGTTCTATCTAGGCAACAGTAAATGCGCCTAAATTCTATTTTTTGTTAATACAGTCATGTAAACTTAAATTGATTGATCACAGTGTATTCCATGCAATTTGCTTTGTGTTGCCTTCCTAATATGAGTACATAATGTTCGTTCAAGTTATACATAAAAACTAGTGATGTCCTGGGCACCGGTACCGGCACCGGCGCCGGTGCCTAAGCACCGGCACCGGGCTGGTGCTAGGCTGGTACCGGCGCCGGTGCGGTGCTAGATAAAAGAAAAAATTAGTGTAAAAAGAATAATTGAAGCTCCTTTATCACCAATTTAATGAATAAAGGTGCAAAAAGGTAGCATTTTGTTGGTAAAATCTTCTGATTAGCATAGTGAAGCATTTTGACTGAACTTCACAACAAGTCTTCGAGCTTTAAAAATGAATTATTCATTTAACAAAACACATCTTATTGAAAACATCAATTAACAGCAAGAAGCGTGGACACTAATAGATGAAGTAAATTAAAGTTAAAAACATCAACATATAGAGTGGAAAGTTCTTCTAATTCTACCATCTATAGGCAAGAAGGATGAGTACTTTCAACTTAATTTCATCAAATCCATTTTTATTTTTCCATTTCGTGAGCATAAGACCGTAAAACGCAGCTAGAATTTTAAAATAGTATTTATGCAAAACTTTTTGCTGCAAATTATTCAGAAAAAGCTTGTTAAAACTTTGTAAATGAAGTTCTAAGTCTTTTGCATTACCAATATATCCCATGTTTGTTTTCAGGGGCTTTTGAAAATGTGAAATGATTAACTCAAATAATTTAACCTCAAAAAGTTTTTGTGGCTATTTTCATGTTTGTTTCTTACTAGTTGAATATTTAAGTAATGCACTAAAACCAAATTTCGATTTGACTAAAGAATCAACTACTGCACAAGCCAATCTTGATTGCGCTACACTTAAACTTATAATACACTATTTAACTTATTTTTCTTCGAATTTCAATTTTATTACAATTGTTTGTTTGTTTAATGCTTAAGT
This sequence comes from Mermis nigrescens, assembly GCA_036768485.1. Lineage (NCBI taxonomy): Eukaryota > Metazoa > Nematoda > Enoplea > Mermithida > Mermithidae > Mermis > Mermis nigrescens. The sequence continues at coordinate 724,803 of JAVLUZ010000144.1, forward strand.
GAGAAATTAATATGTATTCATAAATTAAAAATAATCAAGTCGTTACTAGCCAAATGAAATTTTGCCCTGAATATGTATATCCGGTGAAAAATAGGTACAAATTTAACTCTTTTTGAAGAAGCATAGTACACTATATAATATGCTAATGTAGCATCGGCACCGGCACCGGTGCTGGTACAAGGGGTACCGGCACCGGCACCGGCACCGGTAAAAAAAGCGGCACCGGACATCACTAATAAAACCAATAAATGCATTGTGCATAGTTACCTACATACTTAATAAATGTTAAACGTGTGCACTTATGTACAAATCAACCTGTTGTTCTTGCGCCGGATTTCTCATATTCTGCTTTTTCTTACTTTAGAAGCCCAGATTTTACTTTAAAATAACGAATTTGTCAAAAATTTTCGGCATTTCGCGCCGAATTTCTTATGTTCTACGTTTTTTCTTACCTTAGAAGACTAGATTCTACTTTAAAATAACGAATCTGTCAAAATTTTCGGCGCTTCGCGCCGGATTTCTTAAATTTTTCATACCTTAGAAGCCCAAATTTTACTTAAAAATAAGGAATTTGTCAAAAACTTTCGGCGCTTCGCGTTGAATTTCTTATGTTCTATGTTTTTTCTTACCTTAGAAGCCCAGATTTTACTTAAAAATAGCGAATTTGTCGTTTCTTTGTGTTCAGAACGTTCATTTAATCATTATTTCGAGGTTAAGTAACTTTCTATGTCGGGTCTTACTTATAGAATTTTTGTATGCCTCATTAAAATTTTTCTGAGTTTTTTTTCAAAAAAATTTCGGTACTTATTTACTTTAACCCCTATCGAATTTTTTTCCATCTTTTTTAACATTAGGGTATATACAGGGCATAGGTAAAAGGTGGCGCTGGCAATGGCCCTGGCCCTCGCCATCTGGGTAAAAGGTGGCATTGGTCTTGAGTCTTGACCCTGGCCATTGCCAATTGGGTAAAAGGTGGCACTGGCGCTGGCCTTGGCCTTCACCAACTGGGTAAAGGTGGCGCTGGCGCTGGCGCTGGCGCTGGCGCTGGCGCTGGCCTTGGCCCTGGCCATTGCCAACTGGGTAAAGGGTGGCGCTAGTGCTTGGCTTGGCCTTGGCCGTGGCCAAGTGGTTAATAGGTAGCACCTGCCATTCACCCTAGCTGATGTAAGCAAAGCGGCAAAGATATCTTATATAGTTTCTCTGGAACATCAACATATGGGTTAAGCTTAATTATAATTATTTATCGTTTAATTGAAGAGGCATCTTAAATTTTGTACAGACTATACTAACATATTCAATTGGAAGCACGAGGACGACCATGCCCTTTGGGCACTTAACCTTAGATGAGGGATCCGATCCCACATCCCCTTGTCACATGTACAGACCTAAGCGAAGGTAGTTAATACCGTGCTAAGCAGTCTAAAATTTTATTTAATTTAGAACTGAGCATAAGCTGAAGAAAAATTAAGACATCCCTTACTAGCAGAATAAATGTCAGAACAAACAGCCTATTTGTGAGGACTGTAGAATTTCAAATTTTACAGCACTATGGCTTCATTATTATTAATAAGACTTAGGTAGAAATTGTTTTTTCTGCGCTTTCTTTTCACTACATTCTGCAGGAAATTCAAGCTTGTTGAACCTATTTTTACCTATTTATGGAAGTAACCAGCTTTACTCAACTTTAGATGCTGTCGTATTTTGCTGCTATATACGCGCTTGTTCTCATTGCTAGAGTTTTTGCTTGCTCAGCTTGAAGAGTATTGTGTTAGTTTTATTTCCTAATTTTTAAAATCACACTTATTGTCTTTTCTTGTTCATCAGATAGAAATTGCATTAATCATGAAAAATAACCTTGGTCTTGATTCACTACATAATGTTAATGGATTGCTAATTGATATTAATGGTGTATTGTTTGACAGTAGTGGTAGTGGCGACGGTGTAGCTATAGAAGGGTCAATCCATGCTTTAAACAGGTAAAAGTAGGATACCTATAAAACATCACATTAGACACAAAAAAGTTGTAAGCTCAAATTATTCAGATACATTCAATAGGTGTGAAAAATATTAGCAAATTTTGCTTCGTTCTCTTTGTTGCATAGTGTAAAATTATGACAAAAGTAAAAGAATTGCGAAATTGAGCAATGCGTGTCAAACAACAAATTACAAATTACAAATTTTATTTGCTGATCCGACAACAAACCAAGTAACATTAATACATTGAGAAGTAACGAGAAAAGAAGATGAAATATAAACATACACAGAAAGACAAGTCAATAAAATACATAAATAGTCGAGGAAAGCGGGATAACGTAAAGGCATTACATAAACTGCGCTTATTTACGCCACTGAGTTGAATGATTTAGATCAACCCTTTTCAATCTATTAATAAAAACATGTCTATTTGGAGCACTTATAACTTCCTCAGGTAGAGAAATCCAAACAGAGATTACTCGATTGCAAAATTTAAATCTTCTGCAGCTTTTGTTGCCCGATTAACAAAAAGCTTACAAGAATTCATTGCTCGATTTGAATTAGTATTTAATGTAAAGAAATCCTCAAAAGGCAGAATATTAAACCTAATAATAGAAAAAGCTAAAGTGAGGTCATTATATAAACGCCTTGATTCAAGTCTTTCTAATCCAAGTTGAACCAATCTCTGATCATATGATAGACTTTTATCATTGAAAAGTCGTTTTGTAAACCTATGTTGGACACCCTCAACGGAATCTATGTCGCAATTAGAGCTGCACGCTTGGTACTGAACGGTGCCCGGGTACTGAGTATACTCGGGTACCCGGTAGAAAATAGTTTTACTACCCGGGTACTTGACGGGTACCCGGGTATACCCAGGTACCCGAATCCCCTAACATAAAATGGAAAATTAGCACTGAAGTTATGCAATATGTGCTACGAATCGAATTAGAAACCTAGAAACGTATTGCTTCTAAAGTGCGATTGAATCACAATGTAAATGTGATTTGATATAATCAACCGTATATTGTTAAATCAGCGAGTCTGTTAATATTTCCTATTGTCACAGTATATCGCATATACGGTTTAGGCAAATTCCATTATTCAGGTCTTTAGTTGAATTATTTTATTTGCGCCGAATTCTTCTTATTCTCTATTGTTAACAAATTTAAACAACAATTTATCTACTAGCGACGCATTTTTCTAATGTATTTACTTCTGTAACCATTATATAAATTTAGACTGCAACTTTTATTCACATCGTGCGCGCAACCGTTTTAGTTAGACCTGATTCAAAGCCTATCGATGTTCCAAATGCAGTCAGCCATAGGCGTAGCCCCCAAATTTTTTAAGAAATATTGTTGATTTTTTTGTTGGACTAATGTTTGTCCAGAAAATTGAGTTCAAAAAGACAAAAACGTCAAAATTTTCCGGCGCTTCGCGCCAAGTCATTATTATTTATTGCTTGTAGATCCAGTGAATTTAAAAGCTTGAATCAGCTAAAATAATCCAGCACTTCATATCACTTTAGTAATTTAATGCACTATTTGTTCGTTGAATAAAACTGCGCATGCTTGTTGAGCTTAATAGTAACAGTGAGAAAATGTTTGCGTACCAATTTTTATATTCTCTGCTTTGTTTATCTTTGTTTACAAGGACGCATAATTCTATTTTAAATGAAAGGAAAGGCCAAATTTTCTTGTGTTTTTGCGCATTTTCTGTTTTCTGAACTATTTATAATAAGAAGGCCACAAATGGGCCTGAAAACGGTAAGAACAAAATTCTCATTTATACATCTTTCAATGACTTATTGGTTGCGACCACACCTGGGCGTGGGGGTTTGGGGGTGGGGGTATGCACCCCCCCCAGAAACCAAAATACCTCCCCCCAGAAATCAAAATACCCCCCAGAATTCAATTTTTGAAAATTTTTTTAGTTTTTTTTCGCAATTTTTTGATGCCAATGGATAGTGCTTGATGAGAAACGTCGAAAAATGGTGTTTTTATCGCCATACCACCATTTTTAAGGCCATTTTTCGACCTTCAAAAAATCTTGCACCCCCAGAATTTTCTTGCTGCCCACGTATGGTTGCGAGTGCGACCCGTTGCTGCTCTCACTTAGCAAAGGTCGAAAGTTTTGTGCAGTGTAGGAGTTAATCAATTTCAAGTTTTTTGGAGCTTAATCCAGAACCGAGATTTTGCCGATTTGCGAAAATTTTAACGTTACTAATAAATTAGAGTGTTTTTTTACAAAATTTTCCGGGATTCTGCCCCGGACCTCGTTGGGGCGCTTGAGCGCGCCACCCCAGACCCCCAGCCGTACAATCTCGTTTTAAACGTGCAAAGAGATATTTAGAGATATTTAGGAGGACAGCAAAGGCAAAAGGATTAAGAATTCTTAAAAATTCCTGGCGCTTCGTGCCGCAATTAGTTTATCTTTTCTACGTCAAAATTTTCCTGCATACAGCACCGCCGATGATTGTCTTTCTTTTTGTAAAGCTCCAGCATTGCGTTTAAAAGCCTGGATCAGTCGAAATATCTTCATACTAAGTTTAGAATTCGTAGTTTTCCTGTTCTGCTCTGTCAGACTATTAGTATTCAGTATTCATATATCTATACAACATGTTAAGGGCGGTAAAAAATGACTGAATTTCTTGATGCTCTGCGCCACTTATGATTTACGAACTGTTTGTCAATAAAAAGGCCGTAAATTATACATGAAAACGGTAAAAATTTCGAAAATTTTTGGCGCTTTGCGCCGTTGGCTCCTCACAATCAGTGCGCCATAGAATACCGTTAAGAAAAAACTGTGGAAGAATGCGAAAAAGCGAGAGCGATTAGTGATTAAAATCGAAAGTGATGCTAAATTGCTAAAACCATGTTTGAACTTGGAATGAAAATAAAATCTTGAACTTAACCAACTTTATTAGTATTCTCTATAAGCAAGTGAAGTATCGTTTTTATCCTTTTTAAATTGGTATGTAATCATGCAATGTTAATTGTTAATCTTCAACCCCGACCCCGACCGGGGGTGAAGATCTGACCCTGTACGATCACTGCTGTCAACCGTAAATAAACGATGTTCACTGCATTCTCTTTATCTAAGGTCCTACCCGGGTATACCCGGGTATACCCGGTACCCGGGTATCCGAATTACCCGGGTACCCGGGTAATGAAATATCCGGGTACCCGGGTAGTAAAATTTGCAAAGTGTGCAGCTCTAGTCGCAATGTAGAAAAGGGTTCCAAACAACCACTCCGTATTCGAGTACAGGTCTAACATAATTAACAAAGGCTTTACCAAGTAAAGATTTATCTTTAGAAACAAAACTGCTAAAATACCGTTTTCAGCGCAAAACGCTGAAAACGGTATTTTAAGCCAAAAAATTACGAAAAGCATTAAAAATAATATATTAGCGCTTTCGGGTAATTGGAACTTTGGTTGGAGGAGCAGTTTTTTCCATTGAAATTATTAGCATACAAGATAATGTTGGCGTTTAAACTTTTGACCACTAGGATGGTTGCTGACCCTGCTGCACATTACTGAGCCCATGCAGGATTTTTGATATTGTATAAACTAATCTGCAAATTATGCTGGACGTTCCAAGCCTAAAAAGCCGTTAAAATTACAGGGCTGGCTGACCCCCTTCACCACGTTTTCTGTGCATGACATGTTTTCTTGTCAGTAATCTTTTGACGTGAAAACCCTAAAAATCTATAGTTTGTTTGTACATATTTAATTTTTTTACCAATAATAAAAATTAATAGGATCAAAGGACATGGAATACCGTACAGACTCTGCAGCAATGAAACTCAACATTCTAGACTGCAATTGGTCGAAAAACTAAGACGGCTGGGATTCGAAGTGAATCCTGATCACGTGCTTACTCCTGCTCCACTAGTAGCTAAATATTTGAAAGAATCAAATTTACGTCCTCATCTTCTAATTCACCCAAGTACTTTATATTGTTCTTCGTGATTCTCCCTTTTTTGGAAAAAATATATTTTATTATTTTATTACCTTTCACAGGTGCGCAAAGTCCAACTTTCAGGGAGGAGTGAAAATCAAAATTTTGGAAAATGCTAAGTGCTTTGTAAAAAGCTATTTACAGCGAAAAATGTTGGTATCGCCGTAGAACCCTCGTTTTCCAGCATTTGTAATAAATATAGAGCCTTAACTCACAAACATAGCTATAAAGCCTTTTTGGACTAAAAATTGTTGCTTAGCCCTTTTTTAAGTATGGAAAATGTCTATAAACTCTTTTGAAACCCCGGAAAACAACCTTATAGCGCTTTTGAACTCACACGTACGTTTATTGAGTCTAAAAAGGCTATATAGTTAAATTTCTAAAATTTTTTCAGCCAACATGGTCATATATAACTATCAGCTTTTCAAGACTCGGGGGGAGCTATGATAACCCCTCTCACCATACCTGGGCAATTGCTGACGGTTCGCCCGTCCAACTTCCAGCCAAAAGGCTGGGTGGGTCCCTAGACTCTGAAAAAGGTGGGTCTGTCCCTGAAAAAAGGTGGGTCCGTGCCTGAAAAAGGTGGGTCGTTCAGCTTAATCAGTGGGTCAGTCACTGAAAAAGGTGGGTCCATCCATGAAAAAGGTGTCGAACAGTGTAATGAGATGGTTCCTGTGCATGTTTTGCAAATTGATCATGATATACTGTATCTAGCATTTCCTTAAATTTTCTCCAAAAATTTTCTCCCTGTACAAAACAGCCCCGTCCAAGTTACCCCTTCGCCCAGCCCAACTTTTGGTTTGGCCCGTCCTGGTGATGGGACGATATGGGGCATTGCCCAGGTGTGCCTCTCACCCCATGCCCTTGTATGTTACCTATTCAAAATTTTTAATAATTTATTCTTTGTGATACATATTTCAATTAATTAATTTTCATTGCGTGCTAAAGTTTGATAATAAACCTAATCAGAACACAGAATTTGGTATCAATTTGTTAATTCATGCGAAAACAGGAACAGGGAAAATTGAAGTTTCGCACGCGAGTTAAACTCTTCATTTCTTTCTAGATGAACGTTTTTCTGAATTTTCCAATTGTTTTTCAATAGATGTGTTAAAATTGTTCAATTTTCAGAAATTTTGTGAATTTTTCCACATTTCTAGATCTCTGCTTATTGGTGGCTAGAGCGTTATGAGTTTCTGGTTCATGTTTTGGTCCCTTTCATTATTAAATGCGTATTTCTCGATGTAAATGCTATTATTTTAATTCAAACTTAGACCCTGGGAGTTGGAACAATTTTCCTGTTTAAGTGAAAGGCATTCAATATTAAGTCAGTCAAACTTGGGTGGAATGATGGAGTCTTTCTTTATTTCGCAAAATCATGTGCGTATCTGGTAGTTAAGTGGCTTAAATCGATTGCAAAAGCGTTCTAAACTGAAGCAACGATCATTTTGTCTTGCATATCAATGGATTGTTGCAGGAAGTCTTATTGAGCTAAAAATTTCGGATTCTTTCGTTCTCTGTTTGCCCGCAGACCTGTTATGTTATGAAAATTTTGTGGCGCATACGGCTCGAAATTGGGGGTTCTGGCCATTTTTAGGGGGGGGGGCAATTCACCTCCAATTTTTGGCCAAAAACGCGTAAAAACGACCAAAAATTCAATTTTTTCCAAAAATCGGGGGATGAGGTCAAAAATTTTCTGGCTTTGGGGGATGGAGGGGACGCGTGACTAAGGGTGGGGGATTCTTCTGCCCTCACCCCCTGTTACATGCATGGTGGCAACCATTCTAACCATAAACGACTAGAGAGTTTGAGGGTTTGGGGGTCTACCCCAGAAAAAGCTTTCCGACCCCCAACCAAAATTTTTTTTTGATTTTTCGATAAAATATCAAGAAAGGTGCTGTCGTATGGGTTTTTAGCGAACTTTCGGCTCAAAACGTCAGACGATATTTTGTTCAATTTACTCGATTTTTTTACATTTTTTGAGAATTTTTTGAAAATCGTTTTATGTTATAAATAGAAAGATTATCGTCAGAAACACCAAAAAATGGTAATTTTGACGCTTATCCTTCATTTTTGAGCTCGGAAAGGCACTTTAGAAAAAATGTCTAACTCCCGGTCAGAATTTCTATGCTGTGCAATGTAGGCACAGGCACTTAAATGTGGGGTAAAGGGGGGACTATTCCCCCTAATATTTTGGAAATACGAATAATTTTTACAAGGGACCCCCATAGGAAAAAGTCGAAAATTCTTGAAGCTCATTTGACAGACTGGTTGAATAGATTCTAACACACTTTCGAGCTAGTAAGCCTAAAAATTTCGGATGCTTCGCGCCAGATCAATTGATTTTTGTACATATAACTGCTGTCTTCAGCTCAAGTTTCAGTAAGGCATGTTGAATATATCATAATTTTTCACGCGCTTTGCAGAATTATATTTATTTTTCGTACCTACATATTGTTTTTCTCTGCAGTGTACCAGAATTGTGCGACCATTTTAAACAACACATTTTTTGAATACGATTTAAATCTGGTGAAATTTTTCGAAAATTTTTTCTTTTTCACTTACAGCCACACATGGGCGTGAGGGAGCGTGGGGGGCGTTGTACCCCCCAGAAGTTGAAAACCCCTACATTGCTGTAGACCCTTATAGAATCAGTTTTAGTAACATTTTCGGCAATTATTCTCTTCCTGACCCCCCAGAATTTCCTTGCTACCCATTTATACTTACAGCTGGCTGAGAAACGCTCTAAAGCGCCATTATTTTTGCCTGTCTGCAAGTACTTGATGAGATATCTGACTTCAAAATTTTAGTCCCCCAAAATTCAGAAAGTCAGCTACGTGCCTGAGGCACAGGTGGGCGTGGAGAGTAGAGGGGGTTGCGGTGGTTTAGACCACACCTGGGCATGGGGGTTTGGGAGGTATGCACCTTCCTAGAAACCAGAATACCACCCATATTCCAAAACCGAAATACCCCGCATTCAATTTTTGAAATTTTTTTTTAATTTTTCGCAATCTTTTTATGCCAATGGATAATGTTCAATGAGAAACGTTCAAAAATGGTGTTTTTTTGCCATAACAATTTTTAAGGCCATTTTTCGACGTTTGATAAATCTTGCACCCTCCAGAATTTTGGTGCCACCCACCTATGGGCTAGACCTCCGAGAATGCGGTAGACTCCTAAAAATCGACAGACACCCATATTTGAATTTCAGGAGTGTTTTCTTGCGATTTTTTTAGTTTTAGACCCCAGATTGGGGTGCTGCCCATGCATGTGTGCAGGTATGTAAATGACCACTGATTGACTCTGAATGACCAATACTTATGTAATGCAGGATTACTCACTGAGTTCGACGGTCTGTCACTGGCCGATCCCAACTGCGTCGTGGTGGGAGACGCGGCTGATGAATTTACGTACAAGAACATGAACGACGCTTTTCGACTTTTAATCGATAAGCCCGGCTGCCAATTGATCTCCATGGGAACTGGGTACCAGTAATTTAACATGTAAATTTTTGGGCGTTATTATTCAATTTTTTCTTAAACTCGTCCGCGTCATTTAATTCAAGCATTGTGTATTTCGAAGATGGTATGAATCCTGACTTTTTGCGTGAATATTTTTTGGTGCTCTTATAGTTTGGAAATGCCAGCCAGCTATAATTGCGTCGTTGTAATGACCTTAGGTCAAATTTTTTAGATACCACCACCAGCCCTACGTTTATTTCATATCCAGCATGAGAATTCTGAGGGTCGGCCCGAAATCTTTTCACTTAAGTGCCCTTTTTGGGCTAAAAAAAGATGGATACACGTCAAAAACACTGTTTTTCGACGTTTTTTTAGTCAAAAAATAAAGATTTGGCAGTTTTGAGCCGAAATTTACCCAGCTATTAAAGTTCAAAAAGAGCGAATTTCCTAGGATTTTTCCAGAGAATCGACAATCTTGAAGGGGTCGTACGCAACTCGCGGCCATTTTTCGGGGGGTCAGTAACACTTCCGGGTATCAAATCAAACCTTCCCCCAATCATACATGTGAAAGCTTGAAATTAGCGGGGGGGGGGTTCACGACCTCACCTCAGCGTGGGGTGGGGGGTTGGGGGTATGCACCCCCGAGAAATCAAAATACCCCTCCCCCAGAAATTAAAATACCCTCCCCCAGAATTCAATTTTTGAATTTTTTTGGTTTTTTACCAATTTTTTGATGTCAATGGATAGTGCTCGATGAGAAACGTTTAAAAATGGTGTTTTTCGCCATACCACTATTTTGAAGGCCATTTTTTGACCTTTGAAAAATCATGCACACACCCCCCCAGAATTTTGGTTCTGCCCACGTATGGTCGCGGCCATTTTTAAAGTCGAAGGGGGGTGAATGACCCCCAAGCTATGGCTAACAACGCCTAAAACGGCCAAAAAATTCGATTTTTCTCAAATTGGGGCGGGGTAAAAATTTTTCCGGCTTTGGGGGATGAGGGGACGTTCGACTTCGGGTGGGGGATTCCCCTAATCCCCCCTCCCCATCCCCATTTTGACGAAATCTTACGTTTTAGTTTATTTTTCTTGCTATTTTTGCCGTTTTTGGCCATAACTAAAAGCTGTCGCAGACAAACTTCACTTTATTTTTTAATTTATAGGTAGCTGTCGAAATTTGATTATTAAGTATGTAAATTGTTGTGTAGTTCGTTCGTTTATAGCAAGTTTTATAAAGAAACCGATGGCTTGAAGTTAGATTTGGGTGCTTATATAAAAGCCTTAGAATTCGCATCCGGTGTAAGTGCCGACGTTTTTGGAAAACCGACCAAAGGCTACTTCCAATCGGCTTTGAAAGAAATGGCTCTTCAGGCTGATGAGGTATCGGCTTCTTCGAGTGTAAAGTAATGCCTGGTTCGAAATGTAAAATTTATTAAATTAAATTGGATAAAAAAGTTGAAACTTGATGATTCGCTCAATTTTCAAATTTTCTAGCACATTTCAAATGTTTTTTTCAATTAAATTTTTATTCGAAGCTCAGAATTTGGTTATTCTGATAAAACGACCATACATGATCTGTGGGGTTGGGGGTTTTCACCTCCCGCAGAATCATTTTTCACCCCCGCAAAAAATTTTTCACCCCACCCCAGAATTGGCGATTTTTCAAGTTTCCTAAACTTGCCTGAAAATTGGTAGAAAATGTGTTTTTAAGGGTTTTTGGCTATCTATTTGCTCAAAATCGCCAAATTTTCGGCGCTTCACGCCATATATTCATGTTTTAAGCGATATATTGGTCAATTTATTCGACTTTTTTCGAAATTTTTTCATGATTTTATGCTCTAGAAGGATAGAGTATCGTCAGAAACGCCAAAAAACGATGTTTTTAATGCGTACTGGCCTTTTTGGGCCCAAAAAAGGCACTTTAGGTTTTCACCCCCGAAATTCCCATGCTGTGCATGTATGCCAGAGACCCCCCAAAAATTCCGATCAGTTTGACATGCCTTACGGTTACTTTTACGAAAATAGAGATCTATGCAAAATATTTATTTAACGATTTATTGGCATTAAATTTTTTAATTAAAAGCCATAATTGAACACTGATTGTAGTCGCAGTTTGTTAACAAATTCAAGCCTAAAGACTTTAAGAAGCCTCATATTTTTGAATATTAAAATTGAACAATAATTTTAAAAAATTTGCAAAAAAGGATCTATTTTTACAGTCGAATAAATTTAAATGGAAACAAAAATGCTTAATCATAATTTTAAAAAACTGAACAAAAATTTGGGGCGAATATGAAATAGTTTTATGCGATAAATAGTATAGATTGATTGATTTTTTTGAGTACGCATCTAGATTAATCATACTCTTCTTCAAATTGCTTTAAACTTGTTTAAATTTGAGGCTAATTTGTTTAAATTCGATTATACACTTAGTTTTAGTTTTCGAGTTAATAATTAATCTTGCAAATGTTGAGCTATAATATTTTTTAGTCGGCCTCATTGGTGGGCGGCAACAAAGTTCTGGGGGTGCAAGATTTTTTTAAAGGTAAAAAAATTGCCTTAAAATGGTGACATGGCGGAAGAACACCATTTTTCAACGTTTCTAATATCCATCGGCATCAAAAAATTGCGAAAAAACAAAACAATTTCAAAAATTGAATTTTGGGGGTGGGGTACTTAAATTTCTGGGGAGTGCATACAGTGATTGCCATGAAAGATGACGCGCTATCATCCTCAGAATTATATTAGATGATGTGTCGCGAGCGCCGCGTTTCGTCTAGCATGCGCTATCATCTCTTTTTATTATTATACGCTATTAATCTGTATCATTCCGTTAATCTGGCGATGCGGATGGCGCAATTTAGCTATTAATAGCGCCAACAAGAAGGAAGCGCGCACGTGAATGTTGGAAGCGCGCACATGAATGTCATTCTATATTTAGGCGAGCTGACATTAAAATCAATATTTTTGCCAGCCAGCTAAGGACGACGAAAGAATTTTGCAGCGATGTACACAGCACTGAGTTTTTAAACATGTCGAATTGAATTATAAAAACCTCTAAAAATGCTATTAAAGGTTTTTTGATGGCGAAAATATTGATTTTGATGTCGGCTTGCCTAAATATAGGACGACATTCACGTGCGCGCTTCCAGCATTCACGTGCGCGCTTCCTTCTTGTTGGCGCTATTAATAACTGAATTGCGCCATCCGCATTGATAGATTAAGGGAATGATACAGATTAATAGCATAATAAAAAGAGATGATAGTGCATGATAGACAAAACGCGGTGCTCGTGACGCATCATCTAATATAATGCTGAGGATGATAGTGCGTCATCTTTCATGGCAATCACTGTAGCCCAACCCCTACACCCAGGTATGAAGGGCCTTGTTCTTTTTATATTAGTGTCACTATCATCGGTGTTATTCGAATTTTTTTTAATTTTTTATTTTCTCATTTTTTGAAGTTAAAAAAATCGGGTTGTCTATGTATCTCTGTTTAAAAAAATTTTAGGTAGTGATGGTTGGCGATGATATAATTTCGGATATTGAAGGCGCACAAACGTGTGGCATTCGTGGCGTACTGGTTATGACTGGAAAATGGAGGTTATAATGTTCTGGATAGACTACAAAAGGGCGTGGGGCTTTTTTGGGGATGGGAAGGGCTGCGCTTCAAAATTTAAAAGACCCAGACTCATCGGAAAAGAGTTTTTAAATTTTTTTTGCTTTTGTTGCGATTTGTTGATTATAATGGATAGAGTTCGATCGGAAATACACGGAAAAATGTGCTGTCTTACCTCTTACCACCAGTATTTCGGCATGTTTTTGACCTTCGAAAATTTCCGATTCCTCATAGACCCTCGGAATTTAAACGGACTAAAATTTGAACTCTTTTGTTAAAAATAGCTTTAAACTGATTAGGAACTGTACTTACTGTAGGTACTTTTTGAATGATTTTAACGCTTACACAAGTTTTCCGAAACCATTTAGTTCAGAGATGGGACAGGCGTGTAACAACTCAAATTTTCAGGAGGAGGTAGTCGGCTTTTTTTAGTTGGGAAAGGGGTTACTGACCTTAACTACATATTTGGCCACAAAATAGCGAAAATGCACATAAAATGGGTAAATTTGAACGTTTTGCCAACAAAAACCTTAGGTAGGGGATCCTCATCATACGTAAGCGTTAGGGCGGTTTTGGGAGGGTATGAACCCTCTCCCCATTCCCAGAAGGCCGAATAACCCCTCATCAGAAACAAAAATACCCCGCCCCCCAAAAATCAATTTCTTAAAAATTTTTTTTCTGTTTTTTTCACAATTTTTTATACCAATGGATAGTGCTCGATGAGAAACGTTGAAAATGGTGTTTATTTTGCCATACCACCATTTTTAAGACCATTTTTTGACCTTTGAAAAATCATGCAGTTTTGGAGCTGCCCACCCATAGCCGGACAATGTTCGTTTGTTTAGAACATGAAAACATTAAAATTTTTAGAAAATTTGAAAAAAAATTAAGTAAATGGAATAAAGTATAGTGACAAATTGAATGTATGGTGCAAATCGCCCGAAACTTTGATACTTTAGATTTTTGAGTTAAAAATTAATTAAAACCGTTTAAAAAGCACATTTTCTTTGGTTTTTTGGAAAATCAACAATTATGGGGGTCTCAGCCATTTCGCGGGGGTCATTAGCCCTTCTAGGGGTCCAAACCATACGTGTTCTTGTGGAGTGCGTTTCACTCCTTGAAATAAGAACTGACCCCCCCTCTCGCAAAATGTCCGCGACAGCCCGTCCCCACCAGAATTATCAGATTGTCACTTTTTTGTAAAAATTATGAAAAGTGTGCCTTTTTAGCGTTTTTAGCTTATTCATGGCTAAAAACTCGAATTTTCGGCGCTTCGCGCCATATATACATTTTTTGACTATATTTTGTTCAATTTAATCGGTTTTTTCAAATTTTTTAGAAAATTCTTTGTTTTTATGATCTAAAAAGAACCAGCATTGTGCGAATGGTCAAAAACAGTGTTTTTGACGTATACCCATCGTTTTTTAGCCCAGAATATACACTTTAAAAACTTTTTCTTGGGCCTGACCCCTCAGAATTCGCATGCTGTACATAAGTGGTCAAAACCCTAAACCATCAAGGATACGCATGGTGGTCATCTTACCTGGGCGTGGGGGGTTTGGGGGGTGCACCACCTTAGAAATTAAAATACCCCCTGAATGCAATTTTTGAATTTTTTGTTGTTTTTTAGCAATTTTTTGATGCCAATGGATAGTGCTCAATGAGAAACGTTGAAAATCGTGTTTTTCCGCCATACTACCATTTTTGAGGCCATTTTTTGACCTCTTAAAAATCTCGCACCCCCAGAATTTCGGTGCCGCCCACCTATGGTGGTCATTCGTTACAAGAATGGCTGAGATGTCAAAAAGGTTCCTTTGATGTTGGCTGAATGCGCATGCATTGAGTGAGAGTTTACAGTAAGCGGTATGTTACACAGTTGCAGACAGGTCCGTATTTGTGAGGGTGGGAGGTTGCTTGCCCATCCCTGCGGCCCGAAAAAATATTTAAGGCAAGATAATGTCCTACCGATACCGAAATTTTATAGTTTTTTAAGTGAGAAAAAATCTGTTTTCCGAAAAGTCTGAATTTTACGATCTTAGTGGATAGAGAATGCCGGAAAATGTCGAAAAACGCTTACTTTGTGAGCTAACGAAGTTTCCGGTTTAAAAACGAATTTATGTTGGATCCGCCACCCCCCCTTGGCTGATTTTGTACGCGATCTGGGTGCAGATATTAGAGTTACCCCACCCTGGCTGACATTCCGGTTTCGCGCATTTTTTGTGCAAGAAAACTGCGTTTTCAGGCCATTTATGTGTGCTTTTTGCCATTTTTGATTAAAAATTGAAGACCATTCGCCTTATCACTATAGGTGGGCGGCACCATAATTCTGGGGATGCGAGATTTCTCAAAGATAAAAAATGGCCTTAAGAATGGTGTTATGGTGAAAAAACTCAATTTTTCAACGTAAATTTCAAAAATAGAATTCTGGAGGGGGTATTTTGGTTTCTGTGGGGGCATATTCCCTAACCCCCCACGCCCAATTATGCTTATCACCCTGAAAATGGCCGACTGCTACACCCTCCCTAAATTATGAGCCGTTACTTGCATGCAGGCTGTTACTTAACGTTCCGTACTTGATTACACAATTAGGTACTTAATTCCAGGCCCGGTCTTAGGCATTTGGGGGCCCTGTGCGGGGTATCTTTTGGTACTTATTGGAAGCATTTGTGCAGTGGTGCATGTGGCAGGGCCCCATCGGGGCCCCGGGACCCTGTGCGGCCGCACACTCCGCACATGCCTAAGACCGGGCCTGCTTAATTCAATTGCGTACTGAATAGCTATATTGCTGAATGATTTACGTCATTAGTTTATTTGTCCATCTTTTATTAAACTTGTTTAGTTTAATAATATTATTTAATTAGGTAATTAAATTTTTACTTCTTAATTATTTTAATTACTTGATTAATATGTGTATTAATTTTATAATGTAATATTTATTAATTAGCTTACATATAGGAGAAGCGTCAAAGTCTAAATTTTTTTATTCATGCCTCCCGACAAAACTTTCTTTCAGATCCGAATGGACCAATCATCCAACGATAATGCCCGATGCGATAGTTAGAAATTTTTCTCACTTCGTTGACCTTGTTTTTAAACAGTAATCGTTCTGTTTCGCGATATTTATCTATATACACATACGTGCGTCCTCATATTTGTTGACTCTGTGGGCTTTATAATTTTTTTAGGAAATATTATAATTGTTATGTTTAACAGTGTCGAAATATTGAAAGTTTTTTTAAACTTTTAAAAGTTATGAAAAGTCGGAGTTCCTAAATTTTAAAATCGCATTCAAAATTCGACATCGAAAAGTGAAAAATCTAAAATTCAGAAATTCAAACTTCAGAAAGGGCCAAAATTGACGGTAGGCGAAAAAATCTAATTTTCGACGTTTTTCAACCGAGTTCCATCCGTCAACAAAAAAAAGCAACAGAAAAAATATCTAAAAAATGGGGTCCTGACTAGCTAGCGAAAGTTTTCAAGTTTCTCGCGGTTAATTTTTCTACGCGGGAATACAAACCTTTCCGCTTGTGTTTGCATTGTTGGCAGGCATTTGAAAGCGCGAAGAAGCTGCAAAAAATTTAAACCGACACTTAGCCGAATTTCAACTTTTTAACGACGGTTACTCAATTGAATAAATGATTTGGGTATTTGGGTACAAGAACATTCCACTCGGAGAGAAGAATTTAAGATTTTTCACTTCCTTATAAGCATGTCGCTGCCATGCCTTTACAGGGCCAAAATTTAGGGAGTATTGTCTAGTGGCTTAAGAATTTCCGAGGGTCGAAAAATTATTTTAAATTTCTATCAAGCTCATGCGCCCTTCTTTGCCTACTGTCCTCACATTTAAAATTTTGAGCTTCGCACGTCAGATGTGCTAGTAGTTGTACCCATATGCGTTTGGGGGGGCTTCGACCCCCCAGAATGATAAGTGAACTCCCGCAAAATGGCTGGCGACCATACCTGGGCGTGGGGGTATGCACCACACCTGGGCGTGGGGGTATGCACCCCCCTGAGAAACCAAAATACCCCCCCTTAGAAATCAAAATACCCCCCCCCAGAATTCAATTTTTGAAAATGTTTTTCGTTTTTTTTTCGCAATTTTTTGATGCCAATGGATAGTGCTCGATGAGAAACGTCGAAAAATGGTGTTTTTCGCCATACCACCATTTTTAAGGCCATTTTTTGACCTTCAAAAAATCTTACACCCCCCCAGAATGTTCTTGCTGCCCTCGTATGGTATGCACTACACAAACACCAAAATACCCCCCCCCCTCACCAGAATTCAATTTTTGGAATTTTTTTGTTTTTTTCGGAATTTTTTTATGCCAATGGATAGTGCTCGATGAGAAACGTTGAAAAATGGTGTTTTTTAGCCATACTACCATTTTTGAGGCCAAATTTTGACCTTTGGAAAAATCTTGCACCCCCAAAACTTTGGTGCCGCCTACTTATGCTGTCGACCCCCCCCCAGAATTGTCGATTTTTCGTAGAACTAGTAGAAAATGTACCTGGCGTTTTGAGCTCATTTTAAACTCAAAAGTCAAATTATCGGTGCTTCGTGACATATGTACACATTTCCTGACTATATTTCGTCAAGTTACACTTTTTTAAGAAATTTTTTCATGTTTTTATATTCTGGAAAGAACGAGCATTGTCCGAAACGTCAAAAAAAGTGTTTTTGACGTATGTACACCTACCGTATTTAGCCCAAACAAGGCACCTTACGAAATGTTTTTGGACCTGACTACCATAGGTGGGCAGCACCAGAATTCTGGGGTGGGAAGGGGGGGGTGAAAAAATTTTCAAAGGTCAAAAAATTGTCTTAAAAGTGGTCGTATGGCGAAAAAAACACCATTTTTCGACGTTTCTCATCGAGCACTATCCAATTGCATCAAAAAATCGCTGAAGAAGCAAAACAAATTTCAAAATTTGAATTCTGGGGTGTATTTCAACCTCTGGGAGGTTCATACCCCCCTCCCCCCACGCCCATGTGTGCTGACCACCGCCCTTCTCCTTCAGAATTGCTGTTGGTGGGAATTCTGGGGGACTGAAATATTGAAGTGCTTTTCTGGACTCAAAAACTGAATAAGCGTCAAAAACATTATTTTTCGGCCTTTCTGACGATGTTTTTCCTTTTTTATAGCGTAAAAACATAAGAACATTTCGAGGAAATGTAGAGAAGTTCGAGTAAATTGAACAAAATATAAGGTTGTACGTATACGGCGGCCGAAAATTTGGCACTTTCGAGTTATCAGATGGCTGAAGCATAAAACAACACATGTTTACGAATTTTTGTAGAAAAATCGCGAATGGGGATGATTTCTTTTCTGGGAGGACGACTATACCTATTGTCTGTCAACAGAAATAGGTACCTATTGTCCGTCTCACTTGTGTGAGACACAACAGGTAGGTATACCTATAGTCTGTTTCATTTAACTCGATATATTGCTTTTTTATAGTTGATTTTGTGTTCCATGTTTACCGATTGCTTGAAGTAAACTTCACTGAGTCAGCGTCAGTGTCAAAATCACTGTTCTGGAAAAGTAACGACAGGTGCACACACATGTGCGTGGGTGGGGGTTGCACCACCGTGAAGTTAGAACCCCCTCCAGATTAATTAAATTATTTATTATACACATATACGAATCGCATGCCGAATGGATTTTGAAGACGTTAAAAAACATCTTTTTGGAGATTTTTTAAAAAATACGCTCAGTGGGTAGAACAGAACTCTATTTTTAGTTACATTCTTGGCGATTTTACTTATCCTGACCCCCCTCCCAGAATTTTCTCGCTACCCACGTATATATATATGTAGAGATTATTAAAAATCTAATACATGAAAATTAATTATTTCCATACGCACGTATGCGACCGTTAAGCGTTGTGCTTAAAGCCACTCGCCCAGGACCACCTTCCCCTAAAAATTATCATATTTTCATTCCTTTCCCATGCATATTTTTCAATCAAAATCGGGGATAGAAACGTGCACTCGCTTAATGCGACTTGAGTAAGAATTGGTATATGTGTTATCATATCATTTGTGTACTTAAGGAGCATATGTGTGTGTCTTACTTTTGTTCCTACCCCGTTTGTATATACTTTTACCATAAGCTTTTGCCCATAGGCCTATTGTCATATTTGTGTGTCCATTTCAACTTTCTTTGTTTGTCTGTGTACGCCTCTTTTTGTATGCCGGTTAAAACTGCGAGCGAGTGCAGTTTTGACGGCACTTTACGATTATCCTTTTCAGATTGCGTTTTTCTAAGCCTGAGAGCCTCTTTTGCCTGCTTCCACGCGGTCCTGTCTCGCTAGACCCACCATCCAGCTTGACCCACCGTCCCGCTAGACCCACTGTCCCGCTAGACCCAATTTTTTGTCCCGCTAGACCCACTGGAAGTCTCGCTAGACCCACCACGTGCATAATGAGGTGTCCCGCTAGACCCACCGTTTTGCAACCGTCCGGCTAGATCCACTGTCTCGGAAGACCCACCAGAGAAGAAAATTAAGTACGCTTATAAGCAAAAACAGAAACGCTTACAAAGTGTATCCATTCAAGTATATATGTTTAGTCAAATATATAAATAATTAATTAAAAAATAATTACATTTAATTAACCACCTAATCAATTAAATTTAATTAATAAATAAATAAATTTTGTATATTATTGCATGAAATTGTGTACATTAAAAATTATAACATGCAAGGTATATGTGCTTGCGTGCATGTGTGTGGCAATGGTACCAGCCATGGCCGATTATTTTTTACAAATAAATTTCTATTTTTCATGTCAAGGAATACACTCTTGTCAAACACATTTCAGGTGCATTTTTTGCTTTCTATTGTAATGGTATTGTACTCTTTGTATCCTCCGATCAGGGAATTCTCGCATACTAAGGCATACAGATTGAAGCGTTGACACTGCATTCTAATAACAGTACAGATATGAGAATATTATAGTGTACCGGAAATTAGGCGGTAATGTTTGATATGATAAAAGTTGCTGATTTTTAATGTACCTACCGACTTGTCATATTCGAATGAAGTACCTATGGTAATTATATACAATCGCACATTCATAAAAACAAACTAACCGCTGGTTATTGACTGTCATTCACCTCAAACTTGCTTTTAAATTGATAATTACAAAGAATTTTGCAGAATTCACTTGAACGTCTTGATAACTATTTTTCATTTCACATGTAAATGTATGATTTCATTTTTTTCGGGTAGGTCTTCCGAGACGGTGGGACTAGCGGGACGGTCGCAAAATGGTAGGCCTAGTGGGACACCTCATTATGCACGTGGTGGGTCTAGCGAGACTTACGGTGGGTCTAGCGGGACGAAAAAGTGGGTCTAGTGGGACGGTGGGTCTAGTGGAAAGGTGGGTCTAGCGGGACAGTGGGTCAAGCTGGTCACAATCCTTCAAACAGTGTGTCTTTTTCCTTTTTTGCCATACATAGAGTAGGTCTCCATACGTGCCGTCTAGCTGCTCGGCTGCAGAACTCGTTGTATAGTTTTGTGCGTTGGGAATGCGTATTTTCGCCCGTACGCTTTTCTTTTATCATTCGTTTTTGTATGCCAACTGGCACACTAGATGTATGCCTTTGGGTGTGATTTGCGCCCATGTTAAATACATTATTTGATTTTACATATCAGCGTAATTCGGCTACAGCAGCATGAATCCTCCATGCTGTCGAATTTTCATTATCTGATAATTTTTCTGTCAAACAATATTGTAAAAATTAATCATGTAGCGCGTTAGCGCGTACCTATAATATACTTGGGTACCTCTAACACCTGTGCACCCCCTACAGCTATAACAGGACACATCTAGAAGGTGCGGTTTTTTTTAAAAGATGGATAATAAAAAAATTCGCTGCCCGTGTTTTTTTTTCTTGAAACTCAAAACTGGCTGTGTAAAGAAGGTGTAAAGGTTTTGTGTAACGTTATAACATAGGATAAATTTTGGGAGGTTTTTTAGGCGGCATGTGGACAACTCAGTATTGACTCCTCAAATAAATTAATGGCACAGATTTGTCGAGGAAGGGATGCTCCAAATTAAGTTTTTTCGTTTGTTGAAATTCGCATTAGATCTCGAATGGAAGTGTAAAGAGTGCGAAAATCTGGGGGTGAAAAAGCACATTTTGGCCGAGTTTTCAACTTAATTATGTCTAATACTAACTCCGGTTATGAGTTTTTAAAAAATGATTTCTGACAGAAATGTAGAGCGGATCAAGGGCTACAATCTGTTTATAAGCAGACTTTTCTACGCTCAATAGGGAGTAAGGTCCTGGGGTTTAAAGTTTACACTCTAGTCGATGGTGTAAAAAACAGATTTTAACTAAGAATTCTCTGCCAGCTTTTTCCGCTTATGAGTCAGGCTAGAATGAGTATAACAGTAATCAAGCAGCTCCTAGGGGCTACCTGTCGCAGCAAACCGCGTTCAAAAAACGCAATATTGAGTTATTTATTGGGGTGTAAAGTTCGAAATCAGACGTGAAAAATGGGCGAAAAAACACGTTTTTTCCCAATTTTGATTGGTAAATCATATCAAATAATTTTTTGCAACAGAAGTTTTGCACATAGAAACGTACTATGACTCGAAAGCTACAAACTGTACCAAACCGAATTCCTTTACGCTCAATGGGGAATACGGTACGAATTTTAAAGTTTACAATGTTCTGAATGATGGAAAATATGTCTTTGTTTGGGTTTTGTTCGCCACTTTCTCCTTTCAGAAGTCAGGATAGGTCCAATAGAATAAAAATAAAGTGCCTTATATGGGGTGTATGTCATAGCGGATCGCGTATGTCTAAACCAATATTAAGTGAGTGTAAAGTCAAGAATGGGGTGCTTTAAACAGGTTTCTGTCTTGTTTCTTTCTGCCAGCTTCTCCGGTTATGAGTCAGGGACATGATTCTCAAGTCTGTAAATGAACCTGAAACCAAATTCGGTACGCAATTTCGGGCGCGTATGTTTACACTCAACAGTTCAGTAAAGTGGTTTAAACCCATGTTAATTTATCCTTACGACATTATGGAGACTTACTATTTTCATAAAAGTTGGTCGTAATATCAAAGCAATATTAAAATTACGATTCTGACTCAAATCTTTTTTACACTAGGTGTTAACATATCGTTTACACTACATATTAATCTTCGTTTTAGAGCCTTACGGAAACCTAATTTTTTCCTTATGACCAGAAATTTTTAAGGAATCAAGTGTGAGAAGTCGGTTAGACACATTTTTTTACACAACAGTGGTGTAAACTGTTTTACACCTAATGTTAATTTGTCATTAGACCATTGTTGAGACGTGATGTCTTTATAAATGTTGATTGTAATATCCGCGTAATATCAGATTTACGAATCCGACTAAAATCTTCTGTGCATTCTGTGTATGTAAGTAAACACTGCATATGAACTTTCGACCTAGAGCCTTGCAAAAACATAATATTTTTCTTAAATTCAAAAAACAATAAATGAAGTGTGAGATGCCAGTTGGGGGCGTTTGTTTACAACGACGTTTTTCAAAAGTGGTCTTATAACGATTAGAACATAGGTTTTGGCTTACGAGAAACCAAAATACACCCCAGAATTCAATTTCAAAATTTTTATATTATTATTTCGTAATTTTTTTATGCCAATGAATAGTGCTCGATGAGAAACGTTGAAAATGGTATTTTTCGCCATGCCATCATTTTTAAGGAAATTTTGACCTTATGGTACCTAGTCCCTAAAAGAAAGGATAGAAAAACATACAAATTAATACTTTCTGAGAAATTGTTTGCAGTTATAAGAATTTTTCGGTGAGTTACGTGAATTTTATTTGAAATGTGCGGTCAATAATCCGCAACATTCATACGTCCCCGTCCTGCCAGCTGGGGTCGTTGGATGCAGTAAACCTACATCCATGATGCAGAATTGAAGCAATTTCAATTTTTTATGGCGTGAGACAACGGAATTGAGTGCTGAAAACTCATATTTTTTCATTTTTTTCTTTTTTTTTGGCCGATGGATGACTTTCTATTATTTTGGTAGCATACTTTCTGCAAAATATAAAAATTTTACAAAAATATTTCGCAACATTACAAAAATATTTCACCACTTGACAAAAAATTTTTACAACTTGACAAAAATATTTCACAACTTGACAAAAAATTTTCACAACTTGACAAAAGTACTATGCTTAAGCATGCAAAAATATTTCACAACTTGGCAAAAAATGTTCACAACGTGACAAAAAATTTCCACAACGTGACAAAAATATTTCACAATTTGACAAAAAATGTTCACAACATGGCAAAAAATTTCCACAACGTGACAAAAATATTTCACAACTTGACAAAAAATTTTCACAACTTGACAAAAAATTTTCACAACATGACAAAAAATTTCCACGTGACAAAATTTTATTTAATTTTCACAACTTTACAAAATTTTTTCACAACTTCACAAAAAATATATCAATAATTCTTTTTAAACGGAAAAATTTTCGGTAGTATTCAGAACCATGCAAAAGCGTGGGAGACGAGACATGCACCTATGCAGGGTCTACTTCACCTGAATGGAAGGATTCCTGAAAAAAGCCGAAAATTGATGAAATTATATTTTTTCGCTTCAATGACTTGAATTAACGCAGCTTTTACGCTACATTTAATGCCTATTTATGAGGCTGAAGGCTGACCCTCAGAACCGCTATTATATACGGATGATATGCTCAAAATCCTAAAAAGCACTTGAAATAACTGCGAATTTTTTCATCTTCAACCTGCGACGATTTTTCATATCATATTTCTCTTTATCAAACATGCGAAACAGATCACATTTGCAGTGGTTTAGCATATCCGATATATTCGCTGACCTATATGGCTGCCTATCTCATTTTTTGCTGTAATTTTAGCAACTTTACGCGATTAATGTTCTACTGAATTACCGACAGATGAAGTAAAAATAGTTGTACATCACTTATTTATTCGTGACTTGTTGTGTACGTGCTTTCTTCGAACAGTAAATAATTAAGTAACAACAAGACATGCACGTGGGGTCATCTCAGCAAGGAAAATTTCTAAATAAAATAGGGCGAAAATCGGAAAATGCTTGACCAGATACATAATTTTTATGCAGGCATGTATATCTGGGGGAATGGGGGTCCTGACCCCCAAAATTCAGAAAAATCGGACTTTTCAAACGTTATTTTGTGCTATTTTTGGCCTTTTTGGGCATAGTCCTCCCAAATCAGTGCTGGTCCCCCAAAATAGGACGGCCAGCCACATGCCTGTTTTATGCCATTTTAGCATTTTTTGGCACACCAGCTGATACCCCTAGATCGACCATGCAACCTGAGGAACAACGCTGCAATACAGACCATGCTATAACAGGCGACGCGGTGGGGTCCCCTTACGCACACCCCTCCCCGTTTCTAATGACCTATAACGTTGCTCACTCAGCTTACCTCAGGGAGCAGATTTTTACGTCATCGCCTATGTTATAACATAAGCTATCCTACAGCGTTGCCCCCCAGGCTGACGGCCATTACTACTTCCGTGTATAGTTGTGCTGGTACGTCTGCAGACGTGCTCTTGGTGGGGTAATTTGACCTCCCAGTATGGCAACTGACCCCTGCAAAATAGCTGCGACCCCCCAGAAGTGTCGATTTTTTTGGAAAGTTAGTAAAAGTTGTAAAAGGTGTGCCTTTTTTGGGCGTTTTGCGCCTCGCGCCATATGCACATTTTTACTATATTTTGTTCAATTTACTCAATTTTTTTCAAAATTTCTCGAGATTTCTTTAACGGTTTTGTGTTCTAGCATTGTCTGAAATGTCAAAAACAGTGTTTCTGACATGTTACCATCGTTGTTTAGCACATAAGAGACACTTTTTAAAATTTTTCAGAGTCTCTTCCCAGAAATTCCATGCAGTACATGTATGGACGGCTGTACATCTTTTTTGTTACTTCAGATAAAGGATCCAAAATTATTAGCTTATGATTTTATCATCAAGCTGGAATGATCGCTCAGATGTGCACAGGCAAACGAAAATCTGTTTTTAGAAGGAATTATTCAATGCTCGATTTGATAACTACGTCTTTCGTCACGAAACAAGTCAAGGAAATATAAAGCTGATTTCATTTAAAACTCAGTGGAGCAATAAATTTTTGCTCGAAGCTTTTTGTGAAAAAGGGATATTAAGTTAGAAAAATTGTCCACGTCGCGATCAATGGGAAAATGCGATTTATTGGTCCCGCACGATGTAATTTTAGCTTGCGATTCTTTTACGCCGATACGCTGAGCGTGGGCACGTATATAATTAGCATAATCTATTTTATAATATGATTAAAAAATTGCTAGGTTTTGCTGAACAATTGGGAAAATTGTACGGTAAAATCGTTCCATGCCTTGTAAATATGTTGTGCATATGCTAACACGACTTGGGGGGACATTTTTTACAGAAAAAACCCGCTTTTTTAATTGATTGGAACGTGACGAGTCGAATGTGTTTTATAATAAATTTTACGGATTCGAATAATATAGCATGATCGCGAATTATAAAAAGGACGGCTGAGCTATACTTAAATTGGTTGATGTTATCCATTCCGCAGATTAGGCAAGTCCTTCAGAACGAGATATATGTAGGTACGCGTATTCTATCTTCTCATGACTTCTATTACTTAACTGTTGGTATTTGAATTATTTTAGTTTCGTCTTTTGACTTATAATTACGTACGTATAATTAATTACTAGTTACGATGAGTTTTCCTATTGCTAGACATCAATATTATTTAATGACATTATTCTATTATTACAAATTCGTAATTACTTATTCGTAATTTTGTTGATTTACGATCTCATTTACATTTAAATTCGTATATGAGCTTATGAGAAATTCTACCTACCTACCATTTTACCGCTTATCGCGATGCATCCATCCTTTCACTCTGTGGAAACCTTGGAACTAGAAAGAATAAAATCAAGACGATTAATTAAACTATTATTTGTGCAAAGCCTTCCTAAAATTTTCAAATTATCTCTCACTCAAATCACCAGGAAATACATGTATTGTCCGGGGCGGATTCAAGAAGGGGCGGGGGGCCGCTCCCCATGAGGCCAAAAATATTTGGCGAGATAAAGAATATGATATGTAATTTGCAATGATTTTCGGCCGTTAGCGATCATAATTTCTCAAATTTTTCCGGCGCTGTGCGCCGGATAATACCTATCAATGACATTAATTTACTTTCTTGGCTATCTGTAAACCATTTTCTGCTCATGGAATAGGTTTCAAAAGAATTTAAATAGCAGAAACATCTAGCTTAGCACCGTTCTTCTATTTTCAATCAAAAATTTTCAGCGTTCCGCACCAAATGCTACAAATACAGGAAATCAAGCAGTTAATCATGCTTCCGAACGTCCATCCGCCTAAAGTCCGCAAACTTTACGGCGCTTCGCATCAGATTTTTGCTAAAATCAAAGAAATTAAATGATTTTTTCGCGTAAAAATGTCAAAAATTTCAAAATTATTAGAAAAATATTGCGTCAAAAGTCATTTCAAGTAAAAGTATACAATGTAAAGCCCCGAAAAAACGTCATTTCGTGCGTGAAAGGCAAATTTATGGACCCATTTTTGACTGTTTTTGAAAAGTTGGGGTACCCCCATGAGAAAATCATATATCCGCCACTGTGTATTGCTTGCTCGTACACGTAAGCTGACTTTTCAAAAAATCGGAAATCATGCATAGCCGTGGATCAGCAGTGTACACACCTGTAATGTAAAGTTAAGCGTGGTTGGGGCGAAAATTTTTCCCACCGTGCCTTGCGTTTATGGACTAAGAACGATGGGTACACTTACGTAACGCCATTGCTGACCTTTCTAACGACTTTCATTCTAAGAACCTTAGAACCAAAAAGTTCCCAGAAAATGTTTAGATAAAGCAAAATATGATTGAATTCGGAATAAAAATTGCATAAATTGCATTAGGATTTCAGCGAAATCGAAAACTCTGGGGTTCAATAGTTTTTTGTGGATAATCAGCAGCCATTCTGTGATAAGATAAGTGGCGGGTTGACTGCCCCGCCAGAAGTCCCTCCTCTTTAAATGAAATTTAGGACGAATTGAAATTTACACCCGACAATGTGTTCGTATGCAACTTCGAAATTCATCTTCAAAACGTTTTAATTGAAGAAAAAGTCGAAAACGATTTTTTCTCTTCGTTCCGTTTTTAAAACACTTTTAGCTTCGATATCCTGATCGTTCTCGAAGGCGTTAGGAAATTTAACTTCCAGATTCTAGATGCTTCATCGCTTTATCAAGCTCGTTATGAAGCCGACTTTAGAAGCTACTTCTCAATAATAAAAGGCGTTTATGTAAAATGCAATTTTTGCGCGAAATGTGCGCTTGAATCGCGTTTCGTAATAACAGAGGTGGAATAAATATGCAAATTTTTATCCGAAACCGGTTTAGTAGGTGGCGATTATACCTTTTTAGTCGCGAGCCGGTTTATGCAAATTCGTACACACGGGCTGGCGGAACATAAATGGCGTTAAATTCCAGATTCGGTTTTTTCTCGTTTTTTATTGAGCCATGCACACAATACAATGCTATTTATTGTATTTGGAAAAAATCTTGAGCTTTCCTACATGTAATAATGGCCCCTTCTTACGCGCCTCTGACCGAACTTTATGCTATATACTAAACGATGATAAGCGTCCGGGGACGCAATCGATCGAAATCCTTTGGCATTATTTATTCAGCTTACGGGTATATAGCAGCGAGAATAAGCTTGAACGAGCCACAAAGCTCAAAACGGCTTGCTCACTTTTAACGTTCATATATGTACGTATACTAGGGGAGAAAGCTGGGAATAAGTGTTTTACATTTTTCAGTGAAGTCTTACTCGTACTCTCGAACATGGCTTAGCATTACTATTGTACAACGATATGCTTACTGTAGTTATGCGTACCTACCTGCTTTTGCGCTTTATATTCGGACTTGCGTTAGCTTGGCTATTAGCTAAAGCGCTGAGAACGTCTTGGTCTTTTTTTGCTTCCTTTCAAGCTTAATGTGCGTAATAGACTTTATGCGGACGTCTTAGCATGTATATTTGGCTGCCGATAGTGCGGATTATTTAAGGTCTGCGAATTTACAGAGAAGTGAAAGAAGTTTTTTTTATCCCTTTTTGCCTTTGCTATAATTTGCTTTTGGTCGTTGGTCTCATGGATTATTTAAAAACTTTGAAATTTTTCGACCGACTTCTCTTGAATTTCTCGAACTTTTTTTCCGATTCTTACGATTTAATCATTCTCGAGTTCCTTTTCATTTTATTTTCGAATTTGATTCGTTTGTTTTTTATTGCGTTACTTTTTCCGTCTATATGTATGTGAATCTTTGCAATATGAGATTTGAATAATTTAAGTGGCCGTACAAAATTCGAATTATCGGTATGAGCTAAAGAGTCATTTCCAAC
Organism: Mermis nigrescens; assembly: GCA_036768485.1. Classification (NCBI taxonomy): domain Eukaryota; kingdom Metazoa; phylum Nematoda; class Enoplea; order Mermithida; family Mermithidae; genus Mermis; species Mermis nigrescens. The sequence continues at coordinate 753,288 of JAVLUZ010000144.1, forward strand.
TTATGTCAGCTGTTCAAACGGTCGAAGAAAGAGATTCGTAAATCCTGGACTGCGGGTAAGCCAAAAAACTTGATGAGCACTAAAAAAAGATACAAAAATTAGTATAAAAACGCAAAAACTAATCTAAAAGTATAAAGTTGACCTCGAGCTTTTATTATTCTTGTCTATTAGCTTGATACGGCCTTGTTTCTACAAAAAAAGTTTTCTCTCATTCTATGATTTTTACCGTCTCCTGTAAAAATTTTTTCCTCCCCTGCTCAGGCATAATACCCCCAATTTCTGCCAAAAATTTTTTCCACCTCTTCCCTGTCCTTTTTAGAGAGTTGTGGACATATCCTCTTTAAGAATCAAATTGCGATAGATTACATTCAATCCATTGTAGCGCAGCTTTTTTTAGTCGCGTAATTGCTCAACGTATGCTCGCAATGTATCGGAAGACTTCGCTTTTTATTATTTTCCGAACAAATCGCATTTAATATCGGCGTTTGTTTTACGAATAAAAAAACGAACGCAAAAAACGTTTTTAATTTGGAGCTCCATTTTTTCCTCTTTTTTATTTGTTTTCGTTTTTCTCTTCTTATTTTGCAATCTACATAAATGCATTAAGCCAAATCGATTATTGAATGTATGTTGAATTGTGGCTTTTGTTTTATAGGTAGGGCTTGCGTAATGATTGATTGTATGGTAGGCGAACAGGGTTTGCATGCGTACATAAATAAGCTATTTTGTTTCAGCTATATCATGCAGATCATCGTAATTTTTCTGTCAATAAATTATAAGAAAACATAAAAGGATTTAAGCGAGTAAGACCGAAGGTATGCTTAAACTAGGGTCAAAACATTTTTAACGGTCAAAAATTCCATTAAAAAGATGACATACGTAAAACCATCGTTTTTAAAATCGAATTCTATCGTTTTCAGAAGTAACAAATGGCATTCCAAAGAAGACTTTTTCAAACTTAAAAAATACTAAAATTTTAGTGCACGTTGATTTTGAACGAAAGTGTCGCGGAAGATTAGTGATATGAATTCGTAAAGCTCGGCCACGAAATTTTTGCTTAGCATTTGAGCTTAACGATTACGCAAATCTAAATGCACGAATTTCGGCAGTTGGCATTTTAATATCAAAAATTTACAAAAAAGGGCCTAAACTAGCATATTTTTCTGTTTTTTTATCGAATGTTGAAAATTTTGGGCGAAATGGCTGCGACCCCCAGAATTGTCAATTTTTTTGTAAAACTTGTCAAAAGTGTACTTTTTAAGCGTTTTTAGCTCTTTTTTTGGCTGAAAACTCAAATTTTCGACGTTTAGCGCCATATACACAATTTTTGACTATATCTTGTTCAATTTAATCAATTTTTTCAGATTTTTTCTCGAAATTTTTGTATGTTTCTATGTTCTAGAAAGAACGAGCCTTCTCCGGACCGTCAAAAAATCGTGTTTTTGGCATGTACCATCATTATTTAGCCCAAAACATTTTTTAAAAATTTTCTGGGCCTGATACCACTGCCCCCAGAATTCCAATGCTTTATATGTATGGTCATCAGCCGTTTAGGGCTGAAAACCCGCAAACCCCGAAGAAAACAGGATGACGACGTTTCGCGTAAATATACGACGCCTGTGATTGTTTTATCTCTGAAAGTAATCTGAATCTACAATGCGCTCTCTGATTTGCTATTTTATTTATTAGAAGGTAGTTTCATTACAATTAAGAGAGAGTGAATATGTAAATGAGCAAAGGGTTATTCGCAAAATGCTGGCTGCTATATTTGAATAATGTTTTTAATCATCGTTATTAATTTTCTGATTTATCTGAGTAGGCACTGTTTTTTGATGTACGCTGCGGATTTAAGCACATTTAAGAAAGCAGAGATTAGGATAATTTGTTTTTTGCAAAAAGAGATTTGAAATAATGTCCTGTACTCTGCTATTATGGAAAATATAGATGAATACGCTTCGAGAACAACCCGAATGACTTCCTAATTCCCTGACCAGCCAGTCCAGCTTGAATATTTTCATAGACGCGTGGATATTGGAGCTTTGGGATTACTGATATAATAGAGACGCTTTGTCTATCACTTCCGAATTATTTTAGAAATTCCGATAAGCTGCTCTGTTTATAATTAAGTTTGTCTTGTTCCACTCACTTCCGATTCATAGAAGGTAACATTATATGTATTTTAGGAGCATTTCTATGGAGCAGACGAAAATTTTAGGGATGGAATAAATCTAAGAATTTTGATTTTGTCAGTTTTATTATTAATGTTCAGAAATATAGAAAAGCAAGTCTCCTGAAAATATATTTAGTCATATGCGAAAGGTAGGTAATTAGAAAATGGGTAAGACGATTCTGTGGCTTAGCTGTGGGGTGGACTGTCCCCCTTGAAATTCTGAAAATACGAGTATCTTCTTACGAGGGCCACCCATAGGAAAAAATGGGAAATTCTTACACCGCATCCGGAAGGGCATTTGATTAGATTTAAGCTCACTTTTAAACTAATAAGCCCATGGCGCGTCGCGCCTATTTATTTACATACATCATATTTTAAATATATTTTCAATAAAGTCAGATTTTTAAATTCTTCTCAGTGCTTAGATCTCGCTGTGAAAAGCTCAGAAACATCAGTTCTGCCTGTCTGCAAGTAGCTGTTGAGATATTCGACTTCGAAATTCTAGTCCTCCTCCAAATTAAGAAGACCAGCTACGCCACTGAGAAGATTAGGCTAGAATCATGAGTAATGCTGGGTTTTGAATAAACTTCTCAAGCCTATTTAATGAAACTTGCTTAGATTACCAAAATTTATATACGCCTTGAAAAAAGTCGTAAGAATGCGCATTTGCTAAACTTTGGAGAAAGAAAGTTTGGCTGATTGCGTTGATGAGGTCTCCCGCCTTTTCGCTCAGCTTTTCCATATCGTTTTGCTAATTGCACGAATTTACGCTTGGAATTAGCAAGTTTGCAAATCGTCTTCTAGACCGTGCAGTCAAATTTTCTGGTAAATTTATCAATTTTTATCAGGGATAGGCCTAATTTAACGAACTAGCACACAAGTCTAAAATTTGAATCTTTTTTGCAAGAAATCAGAAAGAAACATCGATAGCTGTTAGGGACAAGGTGTGGTTTTTTGCGACTGATCAGAAAAGTAAAAAGGCAGAGATGACTTCTGTGTGGTAGAAAATCTAATTATTAATGGGAAACCGCAGTAAATGATCACACACACACACACACACACACACACACACACACACACACACACACACACACACACACACACACACACACACACACACACACACACACACACACACACACACACACACACACACACACATACATACATACACACACACACACACACACACACACACACACACACACACACACACACACACACACACACACACACACACACACACACACACACACACACACACACACACACACACACACACACACACACACACACACACACATATATATATATACACACACACACACATATACACACACAATCAGATATGCGCAGTTCCATCGAGGAATATAAGAGATGGAATTTGTGCTATATTTTCGTCTATATTAGCAATAAATGATAATAAATGTTCAGGTTTGATTTTATCAGTTGATCAGAAATCTGCCTTTGATGTCATAGAATGGAATTATTTGGAAAAAACCTTAGAGTATTTTAATTTTCCATTAAGATTTCGTAAATTTTCCATTAAGATTTCGTACTATCATAAATGCTATATATAAAAAAGGGAAAGTTTGTTCATCAGTTTTAGTTAATGGTTTTTTATCTCCTTGTTTTCAAATTGGAAGAGGGATAAGGCAGGGTTGTCCATTATCACCAATTTTATACGTATTAGTTGCAGAACTTTTTTGTAATAAAATTAGAAATAATTCTGATATATGCGGAATTTCATTAATAAATGATGAAATTAAATTGAGTAATTATGCTGATGATACTAATTTTATACTAAAAAGTGTTGCTTCTGTAGGGAAAATTTTTGAAGAATATGACAAATTTAATGAGGCTAGTGGGGCTTCCTTAAATTTAGAAAAGACACAAATTTTAATAATTCGTGAGAATCATAATGTTCCTGAAGATTATAAAAAATATTTGCTTGATGAAATTAAAATTTATATAATAATTTTCAATAAGACAGGTTTTGCAGAAAATTCTAATTTTAATAGGGTTGAAAGCGTTTTGCATAAGTTGATGAAGTAAACACCGCATTGTGAATTTTCTTTAGAGTCTAAAGCAAATTTTATCGATACATATTATTTTTCAAAAATGTGGTACATCGCAACATTCATTAGACCACCAAATAAGATAATTAAATTAGCAAATAAAGCGGTTCAAAAGTTTTTATGGTACCCTGCACGTAAGCTAAGAATTAAACGTGAGATAATTCAAAATTCTGCGAAATCAGGAGGAATTGGTATAGAAAATATAGAGAAAAAAGTCGATGCTATGAGACTTATGTTTTTATTAAGTTACATAAGCTTGAAAATCAAATTTGGTATGATATTTTATGGTAAAATACATGCAATTGAAATTAATGGATTCAGTGTGTTTGGAATTCAAAAATTTTATGCCTTATTCTAAGGAACTTTTATACGTGGAAGAAAAATATCATTTTTCATATAATCAGACTCATTTTAATTTAGAAGGTTCGGTTTATGATTTAAACAAAATTTCAACAAAATTCATTTATTCAAATATTATTAAAAAATCTTTTTATTTAGCAATTAAAAAGCATTTAAATAAATGGAATAATTTTTTAGGATATGAAATTAATTTTGTTTCTCACTCTAAGCTGAATTTTCCGAGAGAAATTAAAGGATATGCTAAAGATATACATTTTTGTTTTTTAAACAATGCATTACAAACTCGTGACCGATTAAGTCGATGGAGAAATGTTACGTCTTCTTGTAAGTATTGTTTATTTATTGGGAGGAATTTTACTGAAACAAATGTTCATGCCTTATTAGATTGCGAACGTCTTCAAATGTTTTGGCAAAAATTTTCTGGTATTTTGATGCGAAATAATTTACAAGTTTGTGTAGAAAATAAAGTTTTTGGGTAAATCATATCCGACAATTTATTAGAAAAATGTTTAAATATCCTTATACAATTAGCGCATACTTGTATTTGGGTGACAAGAAATGATTTAGAAAAGAATGACAAATTAGTTGATATTTGGAGATATTTTGTTACAATAATAAAGAATTATTTTCACTGGTGGAAACGCATTCATCGTAATGATATTACAGCTAAAATTAAAGATTTGTTGCTCAATGAAATTTAAAAAATGCTCTTTAGTGACTATTTTAGTGCTTTTACTAACCCTTGCAGCGTTTATTGTATTACTGTATATAATTTTTGTTCGTACGGTTTATTAATTTTTATACTAACCCCTCTTAACTTTATTGTTAAGCGCCCCTCCTCTTCATGGCACGAACGATTTTCTGTTAAGAAAAAACACGCACACGCATACGCACGCACACGCACACACACACACACACATACACACACACACACACACACACACACACACACACACACACACACACACACACGTCTCATTACATACCAATCAGCTTTTGACATCCATTAAATTTTTAGAATTAATTTACCGATGATAATACAGCTCTAAATTGATGCTTTTTCAAGAAAATAATGTCTTATAGAAAAGTTTTTAAAGCATCATAAATAAGCTCATGGTATTAAATTTAGTTAACGAACAAACGTGGACGTGTGGTGTTTGGAGGTCTAGACCCCTGAGAATCTGGCACTCAAACCGCCAAAAAAATCGGTAGACCCCCAGAATTGAATTTTTGACATGTTCTTCGGGATTTTTTGCCTATTGACATCGCCCAGACCGCTAGAATAAGGCTGCTGTCCTTGTATGGTAATGACCCGAAATTCACTTTTTAAAAAGCTTCAAATATACCAGAAACTGTGTAATACGCAGTTGGAACGCTGTTTTAGCGCTTATACCAGTTTTTGAGGTCATCTTGGCCCAAAGAAGCTCGATTCTTGACCCTCTCTAGACCGGATGACCCCCACCCCCAGATCGGCCATGATGTGCATCTATGGTAACGACCACAAATAGGCTTGGGGGAGGGGCTTTGGAGGGTGAACACCCCGGAAGGTGTAAACCCCCCCCCCGCAGATTACTGTAAGCCACCCATATTTCAATTTTTAGTAACATTTTTGGCAATTTTTGGCGATTTCACCCTCCTCCCCCTAAATTTTATTGTTGCCCATGTGTGGTAACGGCCCTCACTGATTTCGCCCACGCAAGTCGCGACGTAGATTCATGGTTCCGTTGGTGCCCCGATACATTATCGGCGTAAAATCTGGAGCAGAGCATTGAACCAGTCTGCTTCCGCTCACAATCCTAGTTTATGTTTTTTTGTATATTTTTTTGCTCTTTTCCATTTGTTAAATTTATCGATAATGCGCTCAATTACCTTGTAAATAAATCATGTCACGCATAGACAGTTTATCGGTGCAGTTGGGCGAAGTTTATTCACCCAATTCCTGTGATATTTCGCCCGGCTGTCTTTGTACAATTTCTTTTGGAATCTGTCTGTAGTGCCTTCCGCGCTTAATTTTCCACCGTGCTTTCTTTCATTTTTCGTCCTTATTTTAATTGTTTATCAAGCCGTGATGTGTTATATTAGAATTAGCATATATTCTATAACGAAGGACGATCGGCTATGATGACGTCACGATCGGAATTCGTTGTATCTCCGTGCATTACCCATTCCAATTACGTATAGCTAGATATTTGTAGAAAGCGAATAACTGCGAAACGCGCGCCCACTATTTGCCCCATGGTGCAAATAACGGCGGGCGAATTGTTTATCTCAAATACCGCCTGTAAAATATACGGCTTAATTAATAATATTCGCGCAGTTTTTGCTGCTCTTTTCAATTACCCGCAGGAGGAGCTTAGGCGGAGATTATAGCTTAAACTTCAATATAAAAGATATTGTGGGATAAAATTGCAGATAAGGAAAGAATAAGACGTTTGCGTAATAATACGGAATAATAACGACGAGATGGCAGCGAGCCAAGCCGTTATGCCCGACTTAGACTTGAGCAGTTTGACAGAGGAGGAGCGGCGTATAATTAACGACGTTCTCCGACGACAACAGGCGGAGGAAGACAAGGAACAGGCGCTAATTGGGTGAGCTAAGATTTTTGTGGCCTAACTGCTTTATTTAAGGTTAATGCTTCAACGAGTGGTCAAAAATTTTAAGCTTTGAATTTCAAATTGATATTACGGACAAAAAGACATTTTTCGACGTTTCTCATATCAGGCTCTATCTATTGACATCATGAATTGGATACGTGGGCAACGACTTGAGTTTGGGTGAGTTTAGGAATCCATAAATTTTAATGGTCCAGAAAAGTGCCGAAAATTTGATGGTACGTGCAAAAGCACCTACTTTTTCGGCTTTTTTATATAAAGATCTATTTATTTGCATCAAAAAATCGCTAAAAAAGCGAAAAACTCATTGAATTCTGAGGGTTTTCGACTTCTGAAGTTTTTTCGAATTCTGAGGGGTCTTTTGCATAATGGGACCATGCGTGCTCAAAGCCCATCCAATAAGAACGTGCGTAACCACCGTCCATGTTGCTTCAATGAAACGAACTTTAAATTTACCAGCTGAGTAGATATCGCTCTGGGATGTCTAGTGCGGTTTGATTCCAGTCGGGACGTTTTGCTACAAAATAGTTTTTTAGGCGTGCACGCATATTTCACATGACCAATATGAAAAAAATAATAATAGGGAACAAATTGATGGTTTTTGTAATTCGCATGGAATGAATCAACCGCAGCTCATATCTTCAATTTTCGTGTTTTTCGACGGAGTGAATAGCAAAGGCTACTCGATATGCTTACTGAGTTAGTTGTATAACTATTTTTGCGTTTCAATATGCACAGATACTGATTCGCATTTTCGCTTGTTTTTCGTCTTTTCTCCTCGTAAATATATAGCTGAACCTCTGGAGAAGTCACTTTTACGCAAAAATCATTATTTACAGTGTGATTTTCTGGTTACTTGTGTCGGCTGAAGTGCTCGTGATAGCGTCTTATTCAGAATCTTTCCCGCATAGCTTATCCTTTTATATGCACGTCTTTACAATTATGCTTCACTCTTTATGAGTCATTGAGCTTCAAAACCTTTTGTTGTGATAGCAGAGCAGGAAGATTATTGCTAATAAATTTTATTATTCTGGCCGGATTCTTTTAACGGAAGATAAGTCGACAAAATGGCCTTTTACCCGCACCGCTTATTTTTAAATTCAGTGAGAAAACGTTGCGCAGATTAAATACGTGTTATTAGTCATAGTCGTACGCAGAGGCGTAACCAGGATTTCATTTCAGGGTGGGAAACCCTACATTTTTGAAGTCCTATATCTCGAAAGCCATCGGGAGAAAGGCGAAAATGATGGCATTTTCGAGATTTTCTCGATGAGATCTATACCATGGTGAAGAAAAAGTTAGAGTTCAAAGAAATCTAAATTTTCTTGCTTGATTTTAAAGCTTGAATTTAAAAAATCTATCGTTAAACTTATCTGTATGACTAATTTCTTAGTACCAAGTTTAAGATTAATTCGAAATTATTGTCTTTGCTTTTAATTTTGTGGTTTCTGAAAGAAGACTAATGCAGGAAATATTAAATTGGCGCGAAGTGCCGAAAAACTTTGACATATTCGCTATTGTTCAATGAAGTCTGGGCTTTTAAGTCAAAAAATATAATATAAAATAAGAATTCTTGTGCGAAGCGCCGGGAAATTTTGAATTCATCAGCTTCAATACTGTGCTTAAAATGTATTGGTTGTCCTTCTAGTAGACATTGAGAATTTTGAATTTTTTCCATTGGTAAAGCGGGGACCCTAAGAGCATAAACATTTTTCCTCATTTCGGGGGAGGGCTTTTCATATCTGATCTATTTCATGCAATTTTGGGCATTGTTAATAAAGATTTTTTATGTGTAAAATTGACATTTTTTGGTCACTTCGGTATCGAAATGTCATATGTATCCATTTTTGTACAAATTTTATTTTTTCATTGTATTTGCCTGGATTATCTGTAATTTTTAAATAAATTTAGAGGTAGTTTATCCAATTGGACAAGCAACTATGAAGTCCACGACGTAATGGCATGTACTGTTTGTGGCTTCTCGCTGCCTCACGATTGCTAGCCATAAATTTTTATCATAAAACCGATAAGTCATTTTGCTTTCAACTTACGTTTTTAGTACTAAAAATATTCATTCTTCTGTGACCGTGAATTCTAATGAGTTATTAAGATTTTTAATTAATTACCAGCTCAATATATTATCGTAAAAATAAAAAATATATAGGGAGTTTCTTTTTTTGTGATTTTGCGCGTCCTTCTCTTAACATCAAACCATAATTACGAATAATTAGCCGAAAAGATGTTCTTGCTCGTCTATTCTCGAGGCGCTTTCTTTCTATTATCTTTTTCAATTTTCTAGCAAAATTTTCTGACGGGGTTTTTTAATTTTGTTATTATTGTAATATTATTATTAAGTAAGCGCGTGGCACTCGTATAAGCATATCCGTTGCACGCTTTTCATTATGACACCCAATTATCGAGCTCATTAACAGTTTTTTGCTAAATCTGGGCGACTTAAAAAGCGACGACAACGATGCCGTCGCGAATCCAAGGTAACGGATTATATAACGTGAATGATGAGCTATTTCCAGAAATGATAAGCTTATTTCCAGAGGCTATAGCTGGCCGCAAGACTCGTTTTGCATTCATTGATTAGAATGGACTTGTGTGCGGTGAAATAAGCTTTTTAAGGGATTTCGTTCATGTTTTCGACGTATATTATACGTTACGTAGTAATTTTCACTGTCATGGCCATCCCATTTTTAATTACTATGGTTTTTATCATCTCTTATCGATAAACTAATTTAATCGAAGCAGATGTACATGCGTACGTATTTGTATTATCACTTAGAAATTTCATTAAAAAGCTGACATTTCAACCAGAAAGTTTTTGAGCAGAAAACCACTAATTTTTTATGCCACACGCTCATTTTTTAGTGTTTAATCATCAATAGTGCGACGCTTCACGCTTTCGAATTGTGCGTCTATTTATAGTAGGCATTTGCTACTGAATCGTCTGGGGTTTTCAAATACGTGGACCTCATAATGCAGAATTGGGAATTTTTAAGGGAAAATAAGCAAAACAAGGCCAGAAATAGATGAAAATCGCATTTTTTGCAAAAGTGCCTTGAAAACTGATCAGGAACTGTGGATTATACTAACGCTATTTCAACATGTAGACCAGCTTTTACCCCTTTTAGCTCAAAAAATATCTGTCTGACCCCTCCCCAAAGACCATCCGTGCTGCGCATCTGAGGTTGTAATCAGCGAGAAGGTTTGAAATGATGGGAGAAGTTTCCATTTTGGAGAAGGTTGACCGGTCTTGAGAGTGCGCAAGTTATCACTTCAGGGCTTATCTATTATTTGATTGGAAATTGGTCAGACAAAACCTGATTTATGTTATTAAGGTACAAAACGCTTAAAAATTGACTCGCGTTATGCGAGTCGTGTGAATGCAAGACCTGAATAACACGGGGACATACATAATCTGGAGGGTTTGGGGGATTCCACCTCAGCCCAGTAAAATTTTCAATCCCAGAAACTTTTTCGTTCGCCCAGACTATTAGATTTTTCTAAAAAAACCGTAGTAACGTTGTTGTTTTATGTGTTTACATTTTATTTAACTTTTGGCACAAAAGTGTCAAAATTTCGACGTTTCGCGCCATATATTCATTCTTGACTATATTTTGCCCAATTCACTCGATTTTTACATATTTTTCGGATGTATTTTTAATTATCATGTTTTAGAAAACAGAGCACAATGAGAAACGTCAAGCAATGATGTTTTTGACGCATTAGTACCTCTCGTTTTTGAGCTCAAAAAATACATCTTACAAATTTTTTAATTTCATTCCCAGAATTCTTATGCTCTTCATTTCTGGACGCGGAGTCTGGATATCTAGATGGACAAGACGGAAATTATTTGGAAGATAATAAGACAAAACGAAGGCAAGAATAGAATCGAAAATAGTAAAAATAGCCGACTCGCAGATCGCAAATGAAGATTCAAATAAATTTCAAAGCTCAATAGAGCCGTTCGGCTGACCCCTTCTAGTATTTTACTAATATTTTAGTCTCAAATTAGTCTTTTCTGCTCAACGATCATAACGTGCATATGAGGTTTAAAAGTATTTCAATCCAATGATATGTTAAGGATTCCGGAAACTTCATGTCGTATTTTTGTAAAAAAATCTTCTCATTTAGGTTTGAGGTAGTCCAACTTGTATTCAAAAATTATGGCTTTCGCTCAAATTTTAACGGAAAACCCGATTTTTACAAATATGTCTTCAAAAGACCCACCATTGCAGAGTAGGTTTTTAAAATATGCTTTCTCCTATTATACAGAAAACCTCTAGTTAGCAAAATACTAGAAGGGGTGAGCCGAACGGCTCTATTGAGCGTTCTGATGTTTTGAAGGATCCTGTGCTCTTTGTCATCAAATTATCGATTAGAATTTTTTGACAATTTTATCAAAAAAGGATATACCATGTATCGTGTAACGTAGCAAATAATATAGAGTGAGCTTTAATTGCATTCCTGTTCAGAAAATACGACCAGGAACTGAAAAAAATCGACAGCCTCATCGAGCAGCAAAAAGCTAATGCGTTAAAGGCCGCAGGCGTAATGGATACGGCCACGTGTCAAATTTGTCATAAGACCAAATTCGCCGATGGGGTTGGGAAAAAGTGCCAATTTTGTCAGCTCAAATCTTGCGCTAGATGCAGCAGTTGCATGAAAATGAGAGATAAAGTATTCGCATTTAGCTGTAGTTTTCATGATTGCACATGCGCAGATAGATTCGAATTCTCGAGCACACATAATCTTGGGGTTCGTAGGTTTTAACCCTCCATAAATATTTTCACCCCTATCTGAACCAGAATTTTTCACCCCCTTCTCCCCAGCATGTTTGATTTTCCGAAGCAATCGTAGAAATTGTGCTGCTATTATTCCAGCATGTGCACACCTGTGAATCCGGTCAGTGAACGATCTACTGTTTTTTCTTGTTTAAATGGTCGGTGTACTCGACCCAATGTAGTTTGGTTAAGCATTTGAGCGGTCAGTACTTGTTTACTGCGTGGGAATAGGGCTTTTCAGCTCGCCAAAATTACGGTCAAAAGGTCGTGGACCCTGTGTTTTCGGTTAAGTATGAAAAAGACAGGATGACAAAAATGGACTATAGTGTTTCGTGGTTTGCGTCGCAACGAAGCCACATTACGACCAATTGTTTAACGTCACGTATAAATCCTGGAACACGTAAAATCCATTATATTGTGACAAATGCATAACCCCCAGAAAAACTTGTTACCCGTATATCTATCTGGACATTGGTGGAAAAAGATGCATAAAAAGACGTCTTTTTGGAATTTTCGGACGAACGAAATTCCAAGACATTTTCCATTTATTTAAAATTTTGTTTACCTTTTTTATTTGACTAACTTTTGTACGTGAAAATTATTTTTAGGTGGTTGGCTTCTTTTCTAGCCTTCAGGGCAAATAAGTATTACTGACTACTAACTACGAGTACATAGCAATTATCCAGGTGCAGAAAAGTACAAAGGATTGACCGCTTTGATGATATCTTATCAAAGTAAAGTAGGTCGAATACACCGACCAGTGTAAACAAAAAGATTACTTGAGTACCAGAACCAACCGAATTCACAAGTGTACTCATATTAGAATAATACCAATTGTGCTAATTTAAGCGTTTTTAGCGATCTTTTGGCTCAAAGGTACCCGATTTTCGGCTTTTTGCGTTATATACTCGTTTTTATTATACTTTGATTAATTTATTCGAATTCTTTCATATTATTTAGACATTTTTTATTCTTTTTGTGTTCTAAAAAGGAAGAGCATTGTCAGAAACGCCAAAAAATGGTGTTTTTAACGCATACCTATCGTTTTTGAGCCCCAAAAAGGCACTTTAGAACAAAGTTTTGGTTTTAAGACGTCAGAACTCCCATGCTGTGCATGTCTGGTCTGGACCCTCAGTTGTTGGGATGTACAACTTTCTGAAAGGATAAGACAAAATTAAGACGAAAAATGGATGGAAAATTAAAAGTCTTGCAAAGTTTGGAAAACTAAGCTGAAAAGGAGCATCGAGGATATTTTTGCGCTATTTTAGATTTGTTCTAATTTTGTGCCAATTTTCAAGATTCTTTATGTAGATCAATAGGCTCTCTGGCCGAACATCTCCCCTCTCCCGCAGACCGTCATTATTCGTCTCTGTTGTATCCCCACTGATAGACAAAGGGGAAAATTATCTGGAAAAATATGAACAGAAATGAGCAAAAAGCTTTAAATTGATCAGATGCTGTAAATTGAGGTCTTTTCTGTGCTATTTTAACATTTGCATAATTTTTTACGACTATTTTATATCAGCAAAGCTCGTAAATGTAACAGATAAAAATTTTGGTAGCGGGTCCCTGGCCATTCTTTAGGAGAGAGGGGTAAATGACCTTCAATTTTTGGCCAAAACTGACAAAAAACACCTAAAAATGGTCAAAAATGCAAAATTTCGCCAAAAATCGGGGATAGGAGATGCGGGGCTCAGAAATTTACAAAAAATTTTTGAATTGGGAAGGATGAGGGGACGACCGACTTTCGGTAGGGATTCCCCAAACCCCCTGTTACATGTTTGGTGAAGCTCATTCGCTATGTTCATGATAATGGTGTGCTTAAAAGTCATCCGTGCTTACAGTGTTCACTGTTTGCTGCATTTTCTTTTTGCTTTTGCTTCTTGTCATATGCTGCACACTATTAGTTTTTTCGTATCTCATTTTCGTTTTCAAAGTGGCTTAGCTTCTTTTAAGATCTAATTTGTCAACAGATATTTATAATTTTTTTGAATAAATTTAAGAATTCATTAAAAATAAAAAAGGATTTTAAATAAACTTGTACACCGGGAAACGTCTAAATAATGCAAGTGTTAATATAATTAAGAGTGTTTTGAGGACCTTCTCAACCTCAATTCGTTACTGTGTGTGATGGTTTGTAGCGAACGTCGCTGTTTATTTCCATAAATTTAATACCTTTTATTGAGTTTTTATTTTTTCAAATAAATTGGTTCGTCTCCTTTATATTAAAACGCGTATTTTCCGCTTAAACCCGTAAACAGAGGTTCCGTTATTTCTATGTCTTATAAGCATATCTCCTTTGCGCACTAGACGTTCGCGTTTTAAGCTTTATCTCAAACAATGAATAAAATAATTAATAATTAATTTTAAAAAACAATTAAAAAATGAAAAAAATAATCAAAAATCAAGTCGTAATTACTGTGGATATATGCAACTGCGTTAAAAATTAATCGATAATGTCAGACTGTCTGGGCCTGCTCATTGTGTCAAAAAAGGCAGAGTCTGAGGGCCAAAACCGCCCCGTGGGCTAACAGACAGGCGAGCGAGGAGCGTGCTCCCAAGGAGGTGGATAAGGATAAGGCGATTGCCCGAAAAAAGAAGTCTCTCGAATGGTCGACCAGATCCGGATCGCTTCAAGAATCGATCGATTTAGATAAGCAAAATCAAAGATCGCCTGTGAAGAAGCAGAGTTTGGGAGCAGAAGGGCGTCCGAAAGAAGAGAGTCCGAGAAGCGGTCAAAGGTCAAGGAACGGAGACCAAAGTGCAGCGGCTGGAAAAGTACTGCTTTGCATATGTTTTTGAGTTCTCAGTTTTCAAAAAAGTGTAAGTAGAACAAGGTGGGGTAATTATCGGTATCCATGGGTGCGGGGGTGGAGACCCCCGAGAATTAGTTAGAACCTCCACAAATCCATAGACCCCCAGAATTGAATTTTAGGCATGTTTTTTGGGATTTCTGTCAGTTTTACACCACCCAGACCTCCAAATTTTGGCTAATGCCCATGTTTGCATGGGTTACACTCGTGCTTTAAACCCCAGTGAATCAAAAAAATTTTCGCCAATACGCGCGATATTAATAATGAATGACAAAAATTCAACTCAGTGATACGATTTCAACAATTAACAGCTTAACAATTTATAACACTACAATTCTACAAAATAAAACTTAATACGCTTACATGTAAGAAAGGATGGTTACCCTACACTAAATTTATATCGTTCTCCTATCTTTCCGAAAATCGAGATTCTTCGACCCTTAGTGACTTTTAGGCAAAAAATCGCGTTTTGAGGCAATTCGTAGGTTTTTCATTTTTGATCAAAAATAGGTCGTTTAGCCCAACCTGCAGGGTCGACTAACTCCCACCCCAGCTAAAATGTTGAGTCATGTTGACGCTTAAGTTAGCTGCTTCAGATTCTTACACTTTTTAGTCAATTCACATCGATTTAAATAATTGCGCGCAATATCCATCAGATATTTGCCAGAACTGTGTCGCACCATCTTGAAATATTGTCGAAAGGCAAATTTCATGATTAAAAATTCGTTTGATCGTAGTCAAACGATTTTTTATTTACAATTTTTCACTGTTTTGTTTATATAGTGTAAATAAAAATGTGTCTATACCGTAATCACTGTATACACTTTTCGTATATAAAAAGTTGCGCCGCATTTTACTATTGCGGCAAATATATCATGTAGATTGGATTCGTTCCAGAGCGTTGTTATCCTTGACGTTTTTTCTATTTACTCTGTTTTTTACTATTGCTGCCATTCATGTGTTTTTGTCGTGTAACGCATGGTCCTCTTTCATTTTTTTGTTGTGTGTGTCAGCTATCATCACTTATCCTAAAAGCATTCATACATGCATAGAATATTTACTTAATCATATGCTAATTACAGAACTTACAGTTTTTTAAAAAACCGAAAAATTAATGCAATAATCTGCATCGGAGCTCAATGTAATGTGCGAGTAATCTTTTTTGCGCCATGATGTTGCTTTTTGATACATTCTTTTCTAGGTAGATTAAGATAAGAAAAGATAGAATAATATTTCACTGCATCACGAAATATAATTAATGTTGGGTAAGAGTGAAGAGAGAGGCACCAAAACTAGGCATAATATAAATGTCAAAAAAACCAGGCTAAGATCAAACAGTGTTGTGCAGAGTCATAGTGGCAATGCGCTTATCTTCGAACATACTTATGGTTATGATCAGGGTATCTGTGCCGAAAGTGTGAGCTTTTAAATTTTCCGGACATTAATTAATATAATGATTTAAAAAAATTAGCTGACATTCAAACGAGTTTTAATTATCTATATCGAATTCTCGAAACGGATGTCGTGGTACATTGAAAATGATCAGAGAAAGCGTCAAGCGTTTTCCGAATTCTTCTTTTAAAAAATGAAACAGATTATCGCTCGTCAGCTAGCCCCTGAAACTGCTGGGAATTCTCCAATAACTAGCGGAATTCAAGCAAATTTTGCAAGTTATCAGCTTCCTTCTTACAGGCAGACACAGTTTGGGGATTCTGAAAGGTTTTAAGAGCAGGAAATTTCTTTAAAGTGTCTCTTTTAGCCCGAAAAACGTTGGATACGCGCGAAAAACATTTCTCAGACGATTCCGTTTTTTCTTTATCTTCTCAGTTCGAACAAGTTCGAATAAATTGAAGAAAGTATGCTTAAAAACGCGTATATGAAGCGCCGAAAATTTTACACGCTTGAGCAAGCAGATAGCTTAAAAAGCGCATAAAACAGCAACTATTCAACGGATTTTCTGAAAAATCGCGAATTCAGGAGAGGGAGTGAAAAAGTTCCTGGGTTTGGGTGAAATCACACATAAACCGGCGCAGAATTTAGGTGTGGGTCTCCGGCAAGTTTTTAAAAGGGAGTGCATGAGTTCCAATTTTTGGCTAAAAATGGCCTAAAAACGCAAATTTTGACACGAAATTGGGAGGGGATAGAAAATTTTCCGATTTTGGGGGATGGAGCGACCAACGTTGGGTGGGGGCATCCCCATCCCTCTATAACACGTATTGGCGAATCCCTCTCCCACAAGATTATGTAAGTGCCTTGCCCTCGTCCGGTCTCTTACATTTACGCCAAGCCCTGTCGTGCCCTTTTTGCCGAGAATTTCGATCCCTCTCCTTTTTAGGCCAAGAGACAGGTGTTTAGAAGATCGACCGAGTTAAGTCTGGATAAAATTCCGTCCGGCGACGACGCGTTAATTAATCGGACGCCGAGTTTCGAAAAAGTTCGTAAAGAATCAGTTATAAAGCACTCGATTTCGAAAGAAATCGAGGAAACTCCGCCGCCCGTCGTTTTTTCGGGACAAAGCGCCGAAATAATCGTCGAAAAATCAGTGCCTTACGCGGAGCCGATCGATAAACGCGCCGAATCGAGCGATCGAACGCTAATGGTAAGTAATCGCCGAAAAAAGTCGACCGATGACCAAGCCCGGAATTTCGCCCCCGAAAATCCGCTGGGCTCGTCTAATCAATCGGACGCGGGCCAAAAAGTCAAAAACTTCCTCCCGAACGGCCCGGTATTCGAAAAACAACAACAAAAACAACAACAACAACAGCAACAACAACAACAACAACAACAACAACAACAACAACAACAACAACAACAGCAGCAACAACAACAGCAGCAAAAACAACAACAACAACAAAAAGAACAAAGGGAAGCGAAGGAAACGAAATACGCCGAATTGCCCTCGGGCGATCGCCAAATATTTACCGAAACCGAGCGCCGCCCCTCGCCCAAAAATGTCCCAGTACATTCTACAGTAAGCCGGACTCAAAACCGTCAGTTTGACGTTGAAGAATCGATTCCGGTCCGGAAAAACGAATGCGGTGCCGCGACGAGGCGCGAAAGAGTAGGACATAAGCTGGTCCGCCAACAAAAGAGCATTAACGACGAGGTATTGGAAATGGAACAAATTTTAAAAAAATTTAATTAAAAAACTATTTTAAAATAAAATTATACTTTAAAATATATTTAAAATAAGAAAAATGGCGTATGATCAATAAAGGCTAGAGCCGAGTGCGATTCAAAAATTAATCGAATTTCAACGCGCGAGTAGACGTTCTGATGAATCCTCATCGTTAATAAGTTTTGCATTCGCAAAGAAGATATTCGTTCACTAAGTTATTTATCTTAAAATTAGTTTTGTTTTATTATTTTTATCGTTTTTTGACGGCCCTAATAAAAGTGAATTTGAGTAAAAATTTAAATCGAAAATTTAACACGTTGAAATATGGAATATAAAGGCAAGTCGATCAGTTTGACGAGACCAGACGTACTTGCATGTACAGCATGGAAATTTGAGGGGGTCGGTCCCGAATTTCGTTCTTGAATTAATTTTGAATTTTGAATAATTTTAAAATTTAACATGCCTCTTTTGGCTTAAAACGATGGGAATATAATAGAAACTCTAATTTTCGACGTTTCTGACCGTACTATTTCTTTCAAGAACATCGAATTTCGAAAAGTCTTCAGAAAAAATGTCACAAAATTTATGCGAAAAATATAAATTCATCAAAAAAGATGCCACAAAATTTATGCGAAAAATATATTGATCCGTTTGGGCCAAAAAATTGATATATTTGGGGCAAAGAGACGTTTAAAACGTTCAACATATCATACTCTTTTATTTTATCTGGAAAATGCAAATTATGGAGGCCAGCAAGTTTTTTGCCGTGTTCAGCAGCCATTCTGGGAAATAACTGAAATAGCATTGCTACGAAATACTCGCAATAGTCTGCCTTTGCCCCTATCAATCGTCAACTTGTCTGCAGAACTTTTGCTCAGACAGTTTTATTTACATAAGCCCCGAATTTGATCCAATATCGAAATTTTCTATTCCACATTTTTTACAAATCGTTTAAACATTCGAATACGCTGTAACTTTTTTTGTCGATTCCCTTTGTCAGTCGATTTTCATTTTGAATTACTGATTTTTCGACTGATATTGTGTAGATTAAGTAATGGATCAAATGATTAACCAGTTGATTGATTAATAAATTATATGAATTAATGATTAATCAGTGAAGAGATCGATTTGTTATACGAGGAAAAGTTTAATTAGACGGTTTATTAATAAGTACTTATATTAGATTACCGGTAAAAAGCGTAAAAATAGATTTTCTTAAAATTCAGTCATTTTCTCCACGGATTAAAATTTCTCAGGCCAGAATTCATATTGAATCCGAGCCTGGTTTCTCTGGTTACTGCCAAAACGTAATCGATTATTCATCGTCCGATGATGACGTTGACAGAAATGGCCGAAAAATTGGCAATAGAGCCGCAAAAAGCGACCTGCCTAATCGACCGTCCAGCTCGAATAATTATTACCGTACGTTTTAATTAATAAATAATTTTCAACCACATAATGAATCAATTAACTAATTTATTAATTGTAAGATTTTACCATAAAGTTTAGCTAAAAAACGTTGTCAATTCACTAGTTTACAACGAATCGAATAGCATGCAATACGAAATTGCGAAACAATTTGGGGCATATCAGAATAAAAGAGGATAAAAGTGAATTTACGGATAAAATAACTACTTATAAATACTTCTAATTTATAAATTAAGTAATGATGAAAATAAATCAAATTAATTGAATAAACTTAAAAAAATAAACAAAATTAATTAAAAAAATTAAATTGATTAGTAAAATTAAAAAATACATTTATAAATCAAGCGATTAGAGTAATTAATTGATTAATCGTATTAACGAGCAAGTATGCAAGCTTAAGTATTTATAAAAGAAACATATACGATTTTTCAGTACAGCTTTTTTTGGTCGTTCATTTTTCTGAACTAAAAATTCTATATTTTGTTCAATTCTATTTTGCGTTATTCAAAATTCTATATGATTCCATATTTTATTTTTATTTCTATATTTTGTAATTTTACTCCTCACTCGAAATCTAGAAAACTTGTCATTCCTTTGAAAATTTCGGGCATGCATAATCTGCAACTTGGGCTGCAAATCTTTTAAGCTATAATGCGTTTGCGCTTTTAATTTTTTTTAAATTATACTTTGCACATTTGAAACTTTTCAAACTTATTTCAATTTTTTCAGCTTACTCTCCTTCGTTGCGGCGAACAGCGCAAAGCGATGCTGGTCTTGACACGTACAAGGTAAACATGAAAATATTATTTTGTTGATTTTATTTCATTTGTTTGTTTACTTATTTGTTTATTTTTTATTTCTTTGTTGAATTTTATTTATGCGTTTTCTAATGATTTATTGATTTATATTTTTTGCGAGGTCGTTTCACTTTCGTTGCCTACCTGTTCCGAAATGATGATAATATTATTTTATTGTGACATCTTACAACGTATCACTAGTTTGTTTATTAGTTATCACGTGCGCACTAAATTATGTCATTTTAATTTGAAAAATTAAGTTCGAATCCTGAATTTAGCCGGAAAAAATTTTCACGATGCATTTTTCCTGAGATTGTCTCATTTTGCGGACGAACGGAAATAACGTTTTACTCTTTGAGTTAAAAAATTGAAGAAAAGTTAACGGTTTACTCTTTGGCCCTAAAAAATTGGAGGAAACGTTTTTTTTAAATTAAAAATAAAGGATCTATTGCATTCAAGTCTTTCTGAGTACAATGACTTCTATCAAGCTTCTAAAACCAAAGAAAGCAATTTCGAATAAGATACGCCGTCAAAACAAACATTAGACAGGTGTGATGACCGTAGATGCACAGTATGGCCAATTTGGGGGTCAGCCGGTCTAGGGGAGGGTCAAAAATTGAGCTTTTTTGGGCCAAAATGACGTGAAAAAATAATATAAGCGCTAAAATAGCATTAAAAGTATGTGATTACAAAGTTTAAGGGTCTAGAGGGTCTATAGCTAGATTCTAAGGGTCTAGAGCCCTCAAAGCTCCTCATCCACGTGCATGTCAAATGCAAACTGTTTCCCGTAGAATCCTGAAACACCCCCAAAATTTTTTTCTAATTATTTATTTAAGGTTTAATAAGGTACCTATTGACTATTTGAATGTTAAATAAATAGTTTGAATATCTAATGCATTCTTTTGCATTTTGCTTGCGTAATTTATGATCAAAGTAGCGAATCTGGTTCATCTAGAGCAAATGTGCGATTTATCGGTGGTTCTAAGTTTTTCATATTTCTTTGGAAGTTTTAGACCGTTTTCAAATCTGTAAATTTTTTCAAAATCTAGCACACGAAGGCTAAGTGGTCTATAAGCTCAGATCAGTCGTGCAAAATAGGTCGCCTAAAATTAACTCGCCGCGCGTCCGATTTGTCGCTGGGCGTCAAAGTCGTCGGCGGTCGACCGAACGCCGTCAACGGCTTAAGTGCCTTTATAACTAAAGTTCTTCCGGGTAGCCCAGCCGACCTGGTTGGCCATTTAGAACCAGGTTTTTAATCAGTTACATCAATTTTTAAATTTTAAAAAATTAAATTTTAAGTTTTGAAATATAATTTTCATATAAATAATTCTTTGAAATATATTAATATCTCTCTAAAATTTTCTCTCAGTAGCTTAAGTAACTTTTGCTGGCTTATTGATTATTAGACGTTCTTCCGCTTTATTTTTTAATAGTACAACGCTTTTTTCAAATATTTAATCGTTGTTATCCTAAATTTCTGTATAATTCAGTCGATTACTCCTCTAGAACACGCGATTGGGGATAAAAAAATGAAAAATTTAGAAAAAAGCAGCATGATTTCTCACCCAAAAAATAACAATTTTGCATACCGAAAGTCAACGACAGATCGTTTATGAAGGTTTTATGTTGTTTCAATGTTTAAACTGTTTTTACTAAAGATCAATGAATTTTGAGAATTTTGCCCTTTGTTGTTTCCCCACGAATCAAAACCGTGCCGGAAATGAATGAGTAATGAAATAAACATTACAAAACTTTGTCATTATTTTATCAGTCTTGGTAATTTTTAACTTATCATCTAATAGCCTAGATGCTTGCAGCACTCACGTAACAGAGGGAGGGATATGGGAATCCTCCAGCCCATAGTTGGTCGCGCCCCTATCCTAAAGTCACAAAATTTTGACCCCTCCCGATTTTCGAAAATTAAATTTTGGCCTTTATAGGTGTTTTTTGGCTATTTTGGCCAAAAGTTGGAGGTCGTTCAACCCCCCCCTAAAAATGGCCGGCGAGTCAAACCAAAATTTTGTACCGTTTCATGTACGGCTCGCAGTATATTTAAGCCTGTTCTGCTGTACGAATCTCACTTTCTGTATTCCAAAAAGTTTCTAGACCTTTGGTCGATGTAAAGCGACTAAAAATGTCGTGTCCGGAAAATTGCTCGCCAGCAATTGCTCGACATTAATTACTCTTTATCAATTGCTCGTCCACAATTGCTCGCCGACAATTGCTCGCTTAACAATTGCTCGCCGGACAATTGTTCGCCGAGTCGCATTTCCAGCGTCCAATTGCTCGCAAAATAATTGCTCACCTAACATTTCAAATTAAAATTTCTGCTTAAATCTCGATTTTCTACCAAAAAAGACAGGCAAGCGATCTGTATAGTACGTTACATGATCTGGGGAGGGGTTTCCATCCCAGTAATTTCGTCACCCTCTTAACCCGAAATTCGCGAGTTTCGAAACGTCTCCGAAAAATTCGTAAAGATGGTGTTGTTGTAGGCGTGTTTAGGTATCTTACTGCTCAAAAGTGTCAAATTTTTAACGGTTTATACTGTCTACTTCTGTTCATTTTCTATACATTCACTTTTAGACTATGTTTTATCTCGATTTCTTCAAAATGTTTTGATGTTTTCACGCTCTAGTAAGACAGATCATGGTCGGAAACGCCGACAAACGGTGTGTTTGACGCATATACCCCATTTTTGAATCCATAAATGGCACTTAAAATTTCATCTCCCCCAGAATTCCCATGCTGTGCAGTCTGAAGGTAGGTAAATCGATGCAACGTCAGAGGAGCAATTGTCTGGCGAGCAATATCCGGTGAGCAATTGCTATGCGAGCAATTGTTGGGCGAGCAATTTCTCGGCGGACAATTGTTCGGCGAGTGATTGTTCGGCGAGCATTGTTTGGCAACGATTGTTGGCGAGCAATTTTCCTGTAATTTAAAAATCTAAATTAATTTTATCGTCCAAAAAACATAGCAAAGCCTGATTATCGGACGCGCACAGCTTAGAAATTCTGTGGGGTAGTGAAATTTTAAAGTGCCTTTTTGGGCTGAAAAGCAGGCGGATAAGCGTTAAAAACTTCACTTTTAGGCGTTTCTCTATTTTTTAAGAGCTTAAAAGCGAAAAATTTGTGGTAGAATATTAAACAAATTCGATTGAAATCGGACAGAATATTGTAAAAAAAATTAGTCTCGGTGTTAAGCGCCGAAAATTTGACACTTTTCAGCAAACAAATAGCTAGAAACGCTTAAAGCAGCACATTTTCTGCGACTTTTTTGGAATATTTAGGGAAATCGCGAATTCTGGGTTAAAACATTTCTAGGGGTTGGGAGGTTGAAAACTTTTCTGGTGGAGAGACAAAGAAACCTCCTGAATCATGTATACTCATTAATCTATGATTTCTGTACGATTCCTTGATTTATTATATTTGTGCGTAATTATAGTTTATGACTATAATGATTATCATAACTTTGATATAATGACTGAATGATTCATTTTCCAATAGAAATATTAAGTGTACAGGTACATTTTCATTTGCGGTTTTTGCTCGTTTTTGCTTCTTTCCTCTGTTTGTCTATTCTTTTCGAAATATATCCTCGAGTGATTTTTTCTTTTTTCCGTTTTTTTCTGTATTCTTTTTTGCTTTTTTCTCTGTTTTCTTTTTCATTTGATATATCGCTTCTGCAGTCGTTTTAAATAAGCCTATTTCTTTATGAGACGCATTTTTTGGAATGTCTTATTTTGCATAAAACAGGCGACGAGGT
The DNA here is from genome assembly GCA_036768485.1 of Mermis nigrescens. Classification (NCBI taxonomy): domain Eukaryota; kingdom Metazoa; phylum Nematoda; class Enoplea; order Mermithida; family Mermithidae; genus Mermis; species Mermis nigrescens. The sequence continues at coordinate 777,225 of JAVLUZ010000144.1, forward strand.
CATTGAATGGAATGGGCGTGATCTGCGAAACGCTTCCTATGAAGAAGTCTGTAACATAGTCAGACAGTCTAAGAACCGAATGAGTATAAATATTTTGGTGGTGAGGTCGTTGCGGAATGCTGATTTTGCTCAGTAAGGATCAGCAGTGTATATACATGGGTCAAAGATTTGGGCGGAAATGTTGTTACATCGTCAGCCACTTTTTTGGGAGGACATCGTCTATTTTTAATCATCAATAACAAACAAAAAGCCATTAAAATAGCTTAAAAACGCAAGCTGTATCCCATTCTTCGAAAATTTTTGAACAGAAATAATAGAAAATTTTAGAACAGAAAGCTGTGTTTGGGGCATGTTTTTGAATAAAATTCCACATTACATTGTGTTATTTCGTTTAAATATGTAAGTCATTCATTAGCAGTCCTTCAATTAAACAACAAACGCAATATTAACATTCAATTTTAAAAGTCATTATATGAAAAGCGCCCTTATTGTACCAAAACAAGCACCTCTTTTATTGAATATACAGGGAGTACTTGAAAAATAAAGACTCAAAATGAACTAACGCACACTTTCTCAATTTTTTTAGAATTCTAGATCGCAAAATATGTAAGCTTAGAATTTATATTTTGGATATTTTAGGATGTAATACAAGTCATGGAAAATTGTGCAACAGAAAGTTAGTTCTATTTGAAGCAGATTTCTAAACGAGTTGCCCTTTCAACATTACTTGCTTATTTCGTTAAAATTTGTGAGTTATCTTTCAAATGCGATAAATTTTTTGAGAATTTTCCTACGATTTCACATGCTCAGAAAGAAAGTTCATCGTCAAAAAATTGAAATCGAAAATTGCTATTTTCGACTTGTATTCAGCGTTTTAAGGATAAAAAACCAAGTCAGACTAGACTAATCTTCTAGAGGAAAGAAGACACCAGGATTCCTATACTTCATATGTTTGACCGTAGGCATAGTTAGCACGCGCAGTCTGACCAGAAATATTCTGATTTCGGGAGAATGGAGGAACGACCAACCTTGGGTAAGGGTTCCCCATCAGACATGCACATGATGTGGGGGTTTGGGGTATAGCACACCCAGAATGGAACAAAATGGGAAATTTTTTCGGAAAAAGAGGCAAAATGAATGCAAAAAACGGATGTAAATTGAAAATTTTCTTCAAAAGTGCTTGAAAATGACCAGGAACTGTGTAATAACGTAGTTTTGACGCTATTTTACCGCTTATACCAGTTTTCGAGGTCACATAGGCACCAAAAAGCTCAATTCTTGACCCCCAGGCCGGCTGCTTCCCCCCCCCCGATCGACTATGCTGTGCATCTATATCCCCTATCCCTGTCATACGTATGTTTACAATGCCATCAGGAGGTGTTTCTAGCTTGATAAAGCTGAGAAATTGGCTTTTTATATTAGGCTGCCCCTAACTGAGCTTTGTGGCAATCCAGTCAAGTCTTTGAAATCTGATTTTGTGCAATTTTCAACCATTTTACAGATTTAATTATATCTTTAGATGTTGATTTGATTATTCGATTTTCGTTGTATTTTCAGGGCCCGATTTGAAGATCGGAGGTCGAAAAGTGAGATGAAAGTTTAGAAATTAAACTGCAATTATGCTCGGAACCTTATAAATTTTAACGCACGCATCAAATCATGTTAACAATTTTTCGACATTTAAGTCGTTTAACTGTCTACTCGTATCAGTTAGATCCTTGATTGCGATTTGAGGCAAAGAATGAATCTGATTAACGTTCAAAATTATTCAAACTTAGTTTAAAGTCCTGAAGTTGAGTATAAATTATACGAATTAAGAAAAAGTTCAAGAAAAGTCTAAAATATTAAATGTTTCTTCAACAATTACCTTGCCCATGCGTGTCTGTTATTATTATACTTTATTACCATATTAATTTAACAAGCTTGCTCAATACGCGAATGGGTAAAAAAGGTTACTAAACCTCCCTGTTACAGTCGTAACTTCAGCTAATTTGAATACATAATTTTTAGACCGGTTGCATTAAATAGACAAAACTGTCAATGTGTGTAACGTGTAAAGAATTTTGGCTAGCTGCCAACATTTTGTGCGCTACGGCTATTCGTTTACATCACCGTATTAATCCACTTTAAACGCCGAATGCTCGTTTCGTTCTATCGCTTTTTTGACGATTTTTGCAGTTTTAGCACCTACCATGAAAGTGTCTATTCTGAGAGACTTAAGCAATGAGCTATCAATTTTGCTTACTGAAGATATTGTCACAAAAAGGTTACGTGCATACTTAGTAATGTAATGTAATGCAATGCAGAAACGCTAAAGTTTAAACAATATCAAAATGACATATGAAGAAACCTCCGCGAACACGTAACTGACCAAAACTTTTCAACACGTTTAAAGCAATGACAATTATAGCTATCGAATAGGAGAAGTTTCAAAATTTTATGTTTTAGTCAGTCCAGCTTATGATTTAACATCGGATGTAGCCTTTTTTTGATCACCCTGCACAATATTCTTAATTATAACTAAATCCAATTTCGGATACGGTGTCGTATCAAAATTAAAATGAAACAAAAGAAAAATATTCAAAATAAATAAACTTGAAACTGAGCTAGGTCGGCTCGCATAACTTGAATTCTTATTGAGTTTTTTGATTTTTCTGAAATTCCTAAGAATTTTATGAATCCGCCTGCAAAAATTTGTCCGACTTCCCTGAGATTGACAACTTTTTAAAAAGCTTTCTCCTATTTATTCCAGCATTTATTCTCGAGATTCTCTAATATTTTTTATGCTCATAATGATTTATTTTTTAAATTTTGATTAATTTTTCAATGTTCGATGTATGATATTTTTCCAGTCTTCTTTTGAAAATTAAATAAATTAGCGAAATAGAAATTTAAGTCGTTGATCATCCACCTTCGCCCGCTGGTGCGTATTTTCTCGAAAGCTGCGCTCCGAAAGGTCAATTGATGTTGGCTGAGGGCGATTTGACCTTTTCGGCCCAATCTGATAAATTAAGCAGCTACAGACGGTCGGTTAGTTCCGGTCGATGTCAAGACTTCGATTCGAGGAATCGTCAAAAAGGCGTCGGTCAAATTTATGGTAAAATTCAGGTACAAACAAACCCTCAATTTTTGGCGAAAACTTCCGTTTTTTGGCCATTTTTTTGGTGCCCTTTCGCCTGTTTCGGTCAAAAGCTGGAGATCAAGATACCCGCCTCCCGCCAAAAATGGCCGGGCATACCGCTCCTTAAATTTCGAGTCGTAGCATGTAAAGAATCATCCCACTCTAAGTTGTTGCTATGCTACTTCTCATGACCTCAAACACCGAGATTTTGTATTCCCGCCCCTCCCCTACTTTTGGCAGAAACTTGCATATTTAGCTTATTTTGCCATTTTGAGCCAAAAGTTGAAGACCGTTTACCCCAAAAAATGGCCCAAAACCCCCCACCCGTATGTTAAGTGGTGCCTAACCGATACATTTCAGACGATGTACGTACTATAATGCAATCAATTAAATTTTGGTGTTGAAGTGCTAACATAAAATTGCCTAATGGTAGGCTAAAAATTACGGGTTTAGAACAGAGGTAATTTTTAAATGGAATGTATTCTCATGTACAGTGCATGGGCTTTTAAGGGGTCAATCAAAGAGTTTTTTGAGTCTACATGACTTCAAATACTGGCATAAATTCTAAAATTTCGTGAAAACTATGTTAATCCACAGTTTTTGATCATTTTCGAAGACTTTTGCAGAAAAATTTTTGTTTTCAATAATTTTCATGGTATATTTTGTCGTACTCTATTTTCTCCCATCGATTTATTTTTGATCAAAAACGGAGAAAATCGCAAGTGCCGCAAAACAGAATTAGTTTAGAGAATATCCACTTTTCGATGTAAAGGGTGGACGACTGATTTTGGTTGTTAAGGGAATCCTCTATCATTCACTGTTAGTATTTAAATTCAGAATTATTTCGAATTATTTAGGAAATTTATTATTGATAATTATTTAGAAAATTATTTGAATATTTAAAATCATTTGGAACACCCGTGTAAACTAGAATTTATTGTAAATATGATTAATATTTTGATAACCAATTTGCGTATCCTTGCAAACACAGGTGTCCTTATTCTATGCCTTACGGTACGGTACGCTAACGGTTGTGGTACACAGAGCCTTGGACGTTGCTTCTAGGAACGACGGCGTACCGAGAAATTTATTCGTTAAATTATTCCTTCTACCCGACAGAAGGTAAGATTTAAAAAATATATTACTTGAACAAAAAACGAAGTATGATACCTTATTCAAAGGGTTAGAGTCGTACTTGGGCAAAAACCAGATTCTGGGGGTTCAATGGAGCAAAATTGCCAAAAGATAACACCAAAAATTCAATTCTGGGGGTCTACCGATATTTGGGAGCCTTACAGACTCTTGGGGAGTCTAGTCGGATCTACAGACCCACCTTGCTAACGTATGGTGAGAGTGGGTAATACAAACCAGCCCTGTGTTTAGGATTTGTCTTTGGGCGTGGTCTCGACTGTACGGTATTGAACCTCAGAACGGCTACTGACTCCCTCAAATTGGCTTTGTACTGCTACTTTATCGAGTTTCCTAAAACAGTAAAAAGTATACTGCTTTACGCATATTAAGCCTATTTTAACTCAAACGTGCCAAATTTAATTTTTTGACTATGTTTTGTTCATTTTACTCAATGTTTTCAAATTTCTCTCTCAATTTTTCAAATGTTTTTTCATGTTCTAGAAAGAACGAGAGGTGTCTAAAACGCCAGAAAACATTGTTTTTAACGTCTACTATACATTTTTAAATCCAAAAATGACACTTTATAACACTTTTTTGAAACTGACCCCAGGTTTCCCATGTTGTACATATAATGTGATGCCTCTGGGTAATGTACACTTCATGTAGGTATCTCATAAACTATTCCGTTTAAGCCAGACAACGGCTCAAAATTTTAGGTAGGAAATGGGGGTCGACCGGCCATTTGGGGAGGGGGGTAAATGACGTCCAATTCTTGGTTAAAAACTAGCCAAAAACACGTATTAATAGCCAAAAATCGGAATTTTTCTTCTCAAAATCGGGGGGTAAAAATTTTTCTGACTTCGGTGGGATGAGGGACATCCGACTTTGAACCTGTCACATGTATGCGTGTAGCTGAAGCAAAGCCCATTTTTCTACTTTTTTTACACATTTCATCCATCTAGATCATCAGATTCGAATTCCTCTTTGATATTTTTTATGTTCATCTCAGTCATCAAACGTTAATTAAATATAGGAAGACTAATTGTGATTCATGCTTAAAGTACTTATCTTTCTTGTATTAATTAAGACAAAATGTTTTAAAAATTATTAATTCATGAAAACTATGAAATGAGTGAACAAATATCGAAGAAGAGAAAGAAGAATAAATGCAGCTCTAGGGACTTTTCCGCGAAACTCCGTGAATAATGATATCACTGTGACGCAAAAAATTCACAGCTATTCTGATTAAAAGATTTCAAAGCTGTACATATTTTCTTGCATTATTCTCCTTTTTGAAAGAATTTTCAACGGCTTGTCTGTAGAACAATATTTTTAAAAAAGTTTCAAAAAAATTAAAATCCATTTTATGAATTTAACGCCTTCTTTAAATTAATAAATAAAGGAAATAAAGATTTATTAGAAAAAAGAAAAGTAAAAAATAGTAAGTAGAAATAGAAAACTTGGATAAAAAACTTAACAAAAGAAAATAAAAATAAAACTTGAACAGCAAATGGAAAAATAAAGAATAGAAGCTAGAAATATGTAGGAAACTTCGACAGAAAACTAAACTAAAGAAAATAAAAAATTAAAATTGAATAGAAAATAAAAAACAAAGAAAAATAGAAAGCTTGGATAGAGAAGCGAACTAAAGAAAACAACAAAAATTGAGTAGAAAATTGAAAAACAAACAAATAGAAAATAGACATAATAAACTTTAATAGAAAAACTAAATCAACGGAAATAAAAAAATTGAATAGAAAGTTAAAAAATAGAGAATATAAACCTAACTAAAATATAAAAAATAAGCTTAAATAAACATCCTTATTCTATTCGTATCATATGAAAATTTGTTTAGTGAGCATAGCGGTCGAAAAAGCGTCGTAATGGCTAATACGTGTCAGCCGGAGTGGCAACAAAAATTCGTTTACAACGCCTTATCCAGGGAACAGCTGTTGAGTCGGATTCTGGAAATTACCGTTTGGGATTATAATCAGGGCGATAGCAACGTTTTTCTTGGTGAGGTAAAGTTTTGCTGGATAATAAAACGATTTTTGGCGTTTTGACTCATTTTTTGTGTTTTATCTTTTTTCCGTCAGGCACTCATCGACCTATCCTGCTTTGCCTTATACAACGAACCTCACTGGTACCTATTGGCAGATATGAACGAAGAATCGCCTCTTAGACTGGTATGTTCGTTGCAGTGGCGGATCCAGGATTTTCCTAAGGGGGCGGTAACCTAGGGGGGCGGTACCCCTAAGGGGGGCGGAACCCTGACTTAGGCGAAAAATTAGCCATTTTAACTCGAAAATTGCTAAAAATCGCTCAAAAATCCTTAATTTTGCGCACTATTTTGGGCCAATGGGGAGGGCGGCCGCCCGACCCCCCCCGCTCCCTAAATCCGCCCCTGGTTCGGTGTAAAGTTTAAATTCTACAAATATCCAGCATGATCGTATGATCTTTTATACCATTTTAATATTTTCGTATTAATTTTCATACGTTTGAGCATTATTTTATTTATTTCGATTTCAATTTGAAGATTTATTATTTTTAACATGATTTTCACAAAATAAATTTTTTTACAAATAAATGTGCAAATTAAGATAAATATGAACCAACCTGAAAGAATTTATTGCTGAAGCGCGACAATTACGTAGGATGCAAGATAAAAACGTACGGTCAATAAAGTGAAAAGTACAGCAAAAGGCAACAAGCGGGTCATAATAATGATTATTTACGCTGCCCTCTAATAAATTCAGATGAGTTGACGTCAATTAATCTAGATTTGAAAATTAATTTTTCGGAAAATTCGCATTCTTATGGTCACGTTTGAACTTTTGATTCACTTTTTCCCGTCTAATTCACTTTGGATATTTTTCTTTGGTTTTAGCGTGAATAAATAAATAATTAACAAATATAAGCAAAAAATACGGACACTTAAAGCCTTTTCAATTTTTGATTGATGGCGACGGAAAGATATAAGAAAAAATGCTTAAGAAAATTCATCCAATCAATAGGAGGGAACAAAAAATTTCGAATTTTTTTCAAAAAATTTCGAAAGATTTCAAAAATTTTCAATGATTTTATAATCATGGATTTTATTTTACGATTTTATTTTATTTTATATTTTTATATACAATATTTTCTTATTTTATTCTATTTCGATGACCGTCCCCATGCCCGAACATGTTAGAATTGATAGACTCCAAAATTTGAGAAAATAAGTGATATATATAGCTTTATATCAGTTCAGAATCAGCAATTTATCACTTTATAATGATAGTGAATTTCAATGAAACAAGCTTTTAATATAGATTTTTAATTATGAAAATTTAATTATCAATTTACAACCCAAAAATAGGAAACTTCGTTGCCGTCTATCTTCCCTGGTGAGTGGCCAATTACTTCACATTTAAAAAAATTAAATAACGTTCAAATTAATTTTAATTTTCTATTGAACCAAACTTTACACATTTATAAGATTTACTTCCTATTTTTTCGAATTATTGGTTAATAATTTCTAATTTATACAACTGCAGAATAAACTCCACATTTTTTAAAAATCTTATTAATATTTAATTTCGGAAGAGTATCGCTTTATTTTTGTATCTCAAATTTCTAAGTACTCAAAAACAATAGGGTCGTATCTTGTAGAAGAAAATTTTTATTTTTATAATCATATTCCTTATTTCCTGAGACATTTAATTAATAATAAAATTATTGAAAATAAATTTGAAATTATTCAACTGATAATTTATATAATGCTCCCGTGCTATTCGAATCCGTTGAGAAAATGTATCAATTCCATTGTATGAAACTCATTAGTATCGATTTATATTCCATAAGTGGCATTTGCGTTTATTTAGCATTTATTTTCAATCCGGAAATTATAATATGCGTAGTATAACATTACCGCTTTGGGCAGTCATATGACACATTCAGAACTATGCGTGCCCAACTTCAGCAATGCCGTAAAATTAATGAAAAAATTACAAATTGAGAAAGAATTGTAATTCAGAAAATTATTTTGTATTACATAAGAACATTGCGTTTAGAAGCTGAGGTCCTCATATGCCATTTTTGACAGAAGTGCATCAGCGGCTTACGGTTCGGCGGAGAAATTGGAATACGATAATCAGTACGGTAATCGGATAGTTTTTCTCATTCTAGTGCATAAATAATTATCTAAGCACCTTTTCTACTATAATAAATAGACGTACGATTTATTTTAATATTTTTATTCATTTTTTATTATATTTATTCATTTATTTATATGTTTATTTATTTATTTAGCTTATTTATTTAGAAAGCATCTCGTAACATTAGATACAATGTAAAGCCTTTTTGAGGGGGCAGCCAGGAAGCTTTTCAAACAAAATGACTTTGAAAATGGTATAAGTGCTAAAATGGCGTAAAACGCCAAATTGCACATTGGGGAATTCTGGGCAGGGTGCGTGAAACCGAAAATTTTACCTTAAGTGCATATTTGGGCTCAAATACGATGGGTATGCGTCAAAAATACCATTTTTCTGCGTTTACAATGATGCGCTTTCATTTGAGGGCATGAAAATCTCTTAAACATTTGAGAAATGTAAAAAATCAAGTAAATAAAACAAAATGTAGTCAAAAAATGTGTATACAGATCAAGGCGCCGAAAATTTGATACGTTTGAGCCAAAAGATCGCTAAAAACCCTTAAAATCGCATATTTCTCTACGATCTTCATGAAAAATCGAAACTTCTGTATGCTGCCTTACATAGTTATCCCCCAAATATTGTCATTTTTGCCCCTTTGAGGGTCTGTACCACAAAATCTTCTACACAGGCGTCTCTGTTTGGGGCAAGTCGTATAGAATAAATTTGTCCATATCGTAAGTAAATGAGTCTAAAAATGGCCAAAATATGTTTTCGAGTCTGCGACATACGAAAAAAAGATGGTCGGATTCAAGGACGGATTAGGGGGCGGCCGCTCCACCCCTCCCCGCCTTGAAAAATAGACGCAATGAAGATTGGTGTGTATTTCTTGATGAATTTAACGCTTTTATCCTGGTTTTGAAAACTTTTTTACACTCTTAAAAGCTCATTTTTGCGTCAGAAAAGTAATTTATGTACAGTGTAGAACTAGCATTTTTCAATTCTTTGTTACAACGATTTATTGGGTATCTTTTCGGCGATTTGTGCCGATTTTGCACTTATTTAGCACGCTTTTCGTAATAACTTCGGAAATATTTCAAAATTTTTTCGTATGGATCTCTCTGGTGAAGGGCGCTTAAAGCCGATACTCTAAGCATAATGGACGGATTTTTCATACGGATAGTTTTTTGACATAATCAGGAAAATTTGGGGTTCCGTCCCCTCCCTCTGTCATAAAACCTGGATCTGCCACTGCTACGTTACGAGTAATAAGATGGTCGGATTTATGCTTTACGCCCATACGCTCTCCCGAACAATTTGCGCCTTTCTTAGTGCTATTTCTGATTAAAATCGATTAAAAAACGATTAATTTCTTAGTATTTTTCTTTAAAATGACGGACCGATAAAGTTGACGCTTTTTAGAATTATTAATTACTCGGCTGTGCACGCGATGCGTTTCTCTTCGAGATTTCTGAAATTATTAAGATTTACGGATTAAAAATTAAAATTTAAATTAAGTATTGAATAAATCAATTAATTTGAAGCTGTTTTGTCCAAAACGCGGATAATTTCTGGAATCACGCTCTGTTTTTATCAGTGTCACAGACCGGCGATCAAATAATTTCAATATTAATCACATCTGATTATCAAAAAAAGTCATCCGAGTAAAAAAGTTTGATAAATAAAAATTGAACTTCTATTCGAAATGACTCGAAAATTTCTGAGTTCACTCCTGTAGTATCGCGGCTGGCCTAGCCCCCAAATCGTTAATTAAAAGTGATTAGTATTTGTGATTAAAAACAATCAAATGACAAATTGGGTCATCTAAAAATGAAAAAATAAATTCAGGGTGAAATTATAGGTTATAAATTAGACTTATAAATCATTTAAATGAAATTGAATAACTAATGATTAAATTGTTACATGATTCCATTTTACGAATACTGCGATGTTCTATAGGTTAGCTAAACTTGATCAATGAAGTGGGGGGGAATCTGGATTTAGGCAGCCTTCTAGATTCGTCATATTTGTGATCGTTTTCATTTTGCTCGTTTTTTTACCCGACTGCGATTCTTACACAGCTATCATCAGTATGCTATTGCTGAGTTTCCTATGTTTTACTGCGATATCCGGCTTTAAATTAGCCCTTCTCTGGCTAATAAATTGATAAAACAAATACAAATATGTTAATGGTTTAATATATTAATAAGCTAATATATTAAAAATTAACAAATTAGTAATTAAATTATTTAATAAACTGATTAATTAATTAATAATTGATTAAGCTGCGTTAGTAAGTCAGTTGGTGGACCATTTCGCTGAATTTCATCAATTTTCTCTTTCTTCCTACTTACATTCTGGAGAGTAGGAGCATCGTCAGCTAGGTCGAGAATAATAATTCTGATTCGAATTACTCATCGTTTTGAAGCCCTTAAAACTCGGTTTAGGAAATCTTTGCCGATGATCTCCGCCCCAAAGTCCCACGCAGAACATATCTAAAATCGATTGCGTATTATTTCATCAGTTCAAGCAGGATATAAAGAGGGGCCCAGAAGAGTTTCCAAAATGTTTTGATCATAGCAATAGATCTTTCGAACGTCTCTCAAAACTGTAAACCTTTTTTGAAATAGCAAGTGTAGGGCAATAAAATTGTAGTATTTCGTAGAATTAACTCTGCTAGTGCCCTTTTCATTCACATTTCCATAAACCTAAGTTTTTTTGGTAAGTTACGACGAGAAAATCTTGGTAATGCCACTGATCGTGTTAATTAGTAAATCTCTGCTTGAAACGTCAATTTTTCGTTAAAATAGCCGTAAAAACATTTTCGCTCTATAGCTCTATTTCCTTAGACTCAGGATAGTCAGTTTAATTGTTTGTTTTAGTTTTAGTTTTGCGAGTTTTTATCATGTTGCACTTCAGTTGCAGTTGACTTTAATTTTGTGACTTTTTATCACGTTACACTTTAGTTGCGGTTGTATTCTACGAGAACCCTCCCCCCAGAAGGCCGGAATACCCCGTGCCCTCAGAAACCAAAATAACCCCCAGAATTAATTCGATTTTTCGAAAAAATTTTTTTCGCAATTTTTTAATGCCAATGGATAGTGCTCGACGAGAAACATTGAAAAATTGTGTTTTTTCCCCATACCACCATTTTTAGACCATTTTTTGACCTTTAAAAAATCTTGCATCCCCCAGAATTATGGTGTTGCTCACTATGGTGGGTCCCCTGTCCATTAGGTTAGGAAGGGGTTAAATGACCTCTAATTTTAGGACAAAAAACACGTAAAAATGACAGAAAAAACATTTTTTGCCAAAAATCGGGGGTCAAAAACTTTCTTACTTCAGGGAAAGGGTGGGGAAGAAGTCCAACTGTAAGGGGGACCCCCAAACTCCCTGTTACATGAATGGCTCTAACCTTTCTAGCCAGGCCACGGAGCTGTTCCCAACTTGATAAGCCTCTCATGTTGCCAGTGGACTACGATGATGCTTCTCCAACGTTGGGAGATAAGACGCGTGATCATGCTGCTTATCGATCATTCCACTCCTATAGTACGCTATTTTAATTCGTTAAGAAATTATTTAAATTAAATGTAATGTATTATTTTTTTAAAATTTTTCCACAATTGAATCGACTGACGTATTTTATGTTGTTTTCATCGAACTTTCGAAGACCTTCGTAAGCTTTCAAAAACTCGATTTTTCTCTAAATTATTCATAAAACAAAAATCTTTTCTATGTACTCTAAACAGTGACGTAGCTGTGAGGGGGACTGGGGGGACTAGTCCTCCCAAAATTTTGGAAGTATGAGAATTTTTCACAAGGGTCCCTCCAAAAAATAGACAATTCTTAAAGCTCATCAGAAAGACCGCTTAAATAGATATTAGCACACTTTTGAACTAATAAGCATAAAATTTTTGTTTTTTTACCCGCGGCATATTTATTAAATTTTTAATGTAATTTGAATAAATTTAAATTTTTCTAAAACTTCTCCATGCGTAGATCTTGCTGTGAAAAGCTCGAAAACACCATTATTTTTGTCTATCTGCGGGTAGTTGTTGAGATATTAAACTTCAAAATTTTGCCCCCCCTCAAATTCAGAAGGTCAACTACGCCCCTGGCTTTAAACGGCATGTTTTTGTCATAATCAGTGATACAGATTTGCAGAACTATCATGTTAATGCAAGCGCATCTCTATAATGGTTTACTATTTGGGCTTAGTAATAATGTGGCTGAATTTCATGCATTATGTTTAGGGAAAGTAAGAAAATTCGAAGAGTGTTCGTATGTTGTCAGTCTATCTAGGTTAAGGAAGACTTAGTTCCTACAAAAGATGAAATTTTCGTGTATTTTATTTTAAGTTTAATATGCGACGAATTCGAATTTTGGTGCTTCAAGTAAGTAACTCCAAAAAATAGCCAAAACGGTCGTTGCATCGTTTTGCATTGTTGCCCTGAAAACTTAGGTTTAAAAAATGTTCTTAGGTCATGTTCAGCAACCGAATGAGACGAGTTCAAAGCTCGGTTTGACCGCACCGTACAAAGAACACCTCGAAATCCAACGCGGTGACTTAGAGTGAGCTTTGATGCGAAAGATTTTTTTATTTCGACATTTTATTTAATTTATTCATTTAAATTGAATTTTCACCAAAAAGCAATGACATCAATGAAACATACTAAATGTAATGATGGTGTAAATAAGGAATCAAATAAATAAATAAAGTAAAAAGGTTCGAAGAACAAGTTTTTACTATTTTGATTACTGTATCTTCGTAGGAGATTTATTGTATCGCATCTAAAGAACGCTTTAAATAACATAAAATCAATTAGAACCTTGTCCATGGACCTGCTTAGTCAAAAACAGTACTTCAATCTATTGATGAAGGGTGCACGAAAATAAAATTTGGCAATCAGAACAATTTCCAGATTGTTATACTGCTGTAAATTTACTGCTAGGACTTATATTTTATTAACTTGTTTATTCGTTTATTATATTTCATTTATTGTTTTTATTTTTTTGAGTTATTATATTCTATTCATTTTACTTTTTATTTTTTCATTCATTTTATTTATTTACTTTTATACTTTATTTATTGCTTATTACTATTTTTATATTTTTTTAACACTTTTCTCCTATCTCAACCTTACACTACGCATCTTTCTTTAAAATACCGTTCTGTACGCTCAGATTACTTTAGCATTTGAACGATCATCGTGGAATATTCATTAACTCATTGTAATTAAAAGTATATACTATGCCTGCTTAAACTACTTTACACTCAATCAATTATGTTTTTTTATTTTTCTTTTTGAAATCATCAGTTGATTTTCATTTTTTTTGTATTTGAGAGAATGAAATTTGAAATTTTCGTGGCGTCTCTCTTTATTTTTGAATTTTATTGATTTTATTGATTTTTTTCGCATGTTTTATATTTTGCGTTTTTCTGAAAATAATTTTTAGTTTATTGATTATTTTTTACGTCATATCATAATTTCAAATGATAAATCGTATTTTTATTTTGTTTTCGTTTTTTGTTCTAGGAAAGAGGGAGTTTCCCGTTTTATTTTATTTATTTTTTCTTTTTTCGTTTTTTAGACAACTGTTATTTGTCATTCGTTAAAAAAGATTTTAGAGAATAATTTTGTTCTATTTTTTATTTTATTTGATTTGGCTTTTTGACGTTTTAAAAAAATCGGTTTTATAACTCGTCATTTAAGGCGAATTACTTCTTTGGATGCCCAGCGCAGCTTCGATTCGTGCTCGGATCAAAATTTGGACAATTCGATAGTCGAATCGGCGTCAAACGATTTGAGCCCCAGGCCTTATTCGGCTTTTTCCGAAATCGACGCCGAACGCCAGCTCGCCAAGGGGGCCAGAAAAAAATTGTTAATGAACAAATTGGTGCCAAATAAAATAGCCGCCCGACGCTTTTTCGGTATATCCGTATAGTCTTGAACACGTTGAACGAATGAACCAAAAAGATTAGGAAAACAAACTAACAAATAAAATTAAAACAATAATAAAATAAAATATGGATGATATTGCCAAATGCCTGCTTCAAATAAGCATGAGGTTGACAAAAAATGAACAAATTAATAGAATGAAAGTAAAAAAGTGATTAACAGACCAAAAATATTCAGTAAAAAATGAAAATATTTAACCGAATAAATGTATGTAAAAAATGAAAATGAAACAATGAATTAAATAAATAAATAAAAAGTAAGTAAATAAAGAAATAAATAAATAAATGAATAAATAAATAAGTAAATAAATAAATAATTCAAAACACTCAAAAATGAAAGAATGAATTGGATCTTCGAAAATATCTTCGTAAAACGGAAGAATTCTTTCGAACACGTGAAAGAATATGAAAAATGAACGCTATGATTCTTTTGATTCAATTAATTTTTACTTCTGATGTGATACATTATACTTTTACGCTATCAGTATAATATTTTTGTTACTGATTTGCTGCAGTTGCATTAGTCCTGATTTAAAATAATCGAATTTTTATTAAGGGATAACGGAATGAGCTCGATTTTACGCAAGCAACTAAGTTCGAATGAGTAAAAAACATTTAAAATTTAGGCAAAAATCGGTAAAAATAAGTCATAAGACTTACGTTATTTGATTAAATGTCTTGTTTTATAAAATAAGCTTGTTGCTGACAATTATGTTTGCTTTTTATGAGTTTAATTTCATGATTCGATCAAATTCTTAATTCAATTTGAAATTTAAAGTGAATTTCGCAATTTATAATGATAATCCGATCTCTCGCGTTAGTTAAGAGCGCAGATGCTTTTTTCGGCTAAAATGACCTCAAAAACTGGTATAATCGCTAAAATAGCGTTAAAACTATATTATTTCACAGTTTCTGATCAAATTAAAGCACTTCTGAATAAAATTTTGAATTTTCATCCGTTTTTAGCCTCCATTTTACCTCGTTTTCACCACAAAATTTTCCATTTTCCCATTGGGGGCAGGATCCGCCCCAAACCCCCTTCCCCCAGTGCACGTCTGGTTATGGGTATAATTGCCAAACGAGCAGTTAAGATCGAGGATAAATAATCAATCGATAAGTAAACCCCTCTACATTCTTCGTTGATCACGTCGCATTTGTGTAAGAAATTAAATTGTTAAAATCAATTCAAAATAATAAAAATGGAAAATTATCGATAATAAAAATGAACTAAATAAATTAAAATAATTAAATATTTGATTGATAAATTCTCCTGTTAAATTATCGATTTAGCTGGAAGGGTTCGAAAAACGTATGCAAAGTTATTTAATAGCAGGGGCGGATTTAGGGGGGGCCGCCGCCCCTCCCATTGGCCCAAAATAGTGCGCAAACGTAAGGATTTTTGAGCGATTTTCAGCGATTTTTGGGTTAAAACAGCTAATGTTTCCGCCTAAGTCAGGCTTCCGCCCCCATAAAGGTACCGCCCCTCCCCCTTAGGTAAATCCTGGATCCGCCTTGTGTTTAATAGTACGAGTAAATAATTTTTAAAGCGTTGGTTTGGAAAAAAATTTTATCGGGTGTTCGATACTAAGAAATAAACCCGATAGGCTCGTCAGTGACGCATTTGTTATGCCAGATCGTCAAATTCATAATCGGATCGCGATACATCGATATCAGATTAAGATGAATTGGTTGATCTGAATTATTAAATTTGGGCCACTTAGCAATTTTTTTATAATCTTTACAATAACGTTGATCCTTCGACACTTTTGGTGCCGAAAGTTTCTAAAAAATGATGGATGTGGTTTTCAACATACGCTACTCACGTGCGACAAACATTTTATTCGGCTTTTTTCGTTTCCTACGAAGTGCAAAGTAGAAAAAATTAAATGAGTAGAATGAAAAATTAAAAAAAGCGATGGGAAAATAGGAAGAAAAATAAGACGAATATAACAATAATAATAATAAATAAATAAATTAGTAAATAAATAAATATAATAAAAAATCTAGAAGTATTTTAAAAACTTTATTGCCGTGTTAAGAGCAGAAAAAGATGACGTCATTCTCGAGATCGGAGGAGGTTGGCCAAACTTACTCGTCTCCTTCACGGCCTGCTTTGGTGCAAGAAGCCAGCATCGAATCAGTGGGCAGTGGCGCGTCCAGCGAAAGTGTTGCGTATGTAATAGCATACCGTAACAAGGGGGGGTGCGAGAGATTTTCTAATAGAGAGATACTACTTTTTCATCTTTTCGTGCATTATCTTACATTTGAAAACATTTTTTCGGCCAAGGGAAACCGCATGGCCCCGTCCCCCCTATATTCAGCCCTGGACATACGTGTTACAGGAAAACTAGGAGATCCCACATAAGTCGTTCGTTTCTTATCTCTTCGGAAGTCAGAAGCGTTTTACCCTACCCTTCATTTTTAGTAAAAGCTAACCTTTTTTGGTCTTTTTTTCAGACGCTGTTTTTAACATTTTTGGCCAAAACTTGGAGGTCATTTTACCACCACCCCCTCCTAAAAATGGAATGTGTCTAAGCCCTGCATATTTATATTTCCAAGATTTTTTCTAACCTTTTTAAAGCGATTTATGCCCTTAAATTTATTTTATGCGCTCGTTGTGAACAAAAATGAGAAATATTCGCATTCGATTTTGATTTGCCTTGCTTCAAGCCTCTTGTGTCTTTAAGAGCTTTAAATTGGAACTTCGCGTTCAGCCAAGAATGCATTAATTATATTTATTCACAAAATATTTCTTTTTATTCTTTATTCTTTCTTTGCGCCTGAAATCGGTGTTTTTTGTTCGACGTAAAAGACTTGAAAAATCGCATCAAGACAAGAACATTTCATAAAAAACGTGTCCTAGTTTTTCTTTTTTTATACTTTTTGTTCAGAGCTTTTTTCTTGTTTTATTTTCCAATTTTTTAGTAATTTATATGTTGTGAGTCACTTTTTGCGATATTTTGTAAAATTTAAAATTTTGTGTATCATTATACGTTTTTGCTTATTATCGGTCCAGGTGGCCTTTGAACGTTTCGCAAGACCCATCCCTGTCTACCTTTTTGCATTCTCTCGGCCCGGGCCAAATCGTCGGTCGACAAGTTTTGGGCAGCCCATGCTTGGGCGAAATAAATTTGGCGCTTTATGAGCGCCAGGCTAGATTGGAGATGAAGGTTTTGCGGGCTAGAAATTTGACAAGAAAGCCAGGGGCCAGGTACAATCCGGGTGAGTCAAACTGTCCGTCAGTCCTTTAAATTAAAATATATTTTATTTAAGCCAAAATAGTACGCGCAGGAACAATGTTAGATAAATCATTTGGATTTAAAACTGAGCAGAACCAAAGCCAGAACAAAAAACTCAAAGTTGAAACTATACTCGTTCTAGTATTTTTATGAAATATTTTTTACATCATATTGTCCTTAGTTCTTTTTCATCAAATTTTTTTCAATTTATTCTTTTTCAAGTTCTTTTTCAAATTCATTATTTTTCAAATATTTTCTTTTCAATTAATTTTTCACATTCTTTTTTCATTCTTTTTCAAGTTATTTTTTCTTTCTTTTTCAAGTTCTTTTTCGAATATTTTTCAAGCTAATTAGAAGTTATATATGGAATTTTAATCTTATGGCTTTGAAACTATCTTCGTTTTAATTGCACTTTCTTGGCCATTTCGATACGAATAACTAAAAATCGCCAAATTTTTTGTATCTTTATTCCTTTTTTAATGTGACATTTGTACATATGTATGTGATCACGACTTCAAGTTTTCGGCAAAAAATTAATCACCGTTTGCTTCTGCTTAAAGTGAATTGATATATCGAGTTTGGCTTTAATTTGTAAATTATAAATATTCAAAAATTATAACATTTTTATGTTTACAAATTATCCGGTGTATAAATTTTTTATTTATAAAAAGTAAATATTTATATTCGTATTTATAAATTTCCTATAAATTTCAGTTCTTCATTGTTCATTTTAAAAATTTACTTAATTTCTGTTTTTTCTTTATTTCTTTAATTTCTTTAGAATTTATTTAATTTTTGTTTTTTCTTATTTCTTTAATTTTTTCCCAACAGCTCCATACGTCAAAATTTATCTAATGTCCGGCAAGCGGTGCGTAGCCAAAGCGAAAACGAACGTAGCGGCTAGAATTCCCGAACCACGATTCGATCAACACGTCATTTTTACCGAATCGCACGCCGGCAAATATTTGCAAGTAATGAAGAAGAATTAACAAAAAAAGGAAGAGAAAAAATAGAGCAAATATTTTTTTGCAATGAATTTCCATTGAACTTTTGTTTTGAATAAGAATCTAGAACTCGCTGTATGAGCCACTGTATAGTTTACACTCTTTTATACATCTTTACACTTTTGCCTTGAGCGCTCGTTCGGAGGATGCACCGATCGTTTTGAGAAAAGGAAAATACGTAAATGAAAATGACAGAAAACCGTACCCGCCCTCAATTTCGTCAAATGTTTCGGGTTTCATGGGGTTCCGGCCCAAACATGGGAAGGCCAAAGTTATGAGATCTAAGTATTTTTCAGGTAAAAGAGGTCCAAATAGTTGGTATTACAAAAATTAAATACTTTTCTAAAATTAGAATTTTGAGATCTACCCGACTTTCGAAAGTGGTCTAGATTCTGACTAGAACCCTTCAGGAGGATGCAGCAGTAAGCCCAGAAATGTTTCTCTAAATTGCCTTTTTAGGGATTTCAAACATGGGTGGGCAGCAGCGAAATTCTGGGGGAGTGAAAAAATTTCTGGAGGGGGTGAGAAAATTTTCAAAGGTAAAAAAAAGGTCTTAAAAGTGGTCGTATGGCGAAAAAACACCATTTTTCGACGTTTATCATCGAGCACTATCCAATGGCATCAAAAAATCGCTAGAAAAGCAAAAAAATTTCAAAATTTGAATTCTGGGGGGATCTTTAGATTTCAGGGGGGGTATTTCAACTTCTGAGTGGGTGCATACCCCTCCCCCAGCCCCCCCCACGCCCACGTGTGATTCCAAACCGGTGGGTGCGCGTCAAAATCATTATTTTTAATTTTTCTGACGATTTTAAGCTATCTAAACAATACAAAGTACAAAAATTTTTGAAAAAAATTAATAAATTAAATTCATCGAAATATAAGCAAAAATGGCTCATGACTTAAAAAAATTAGTACTTTTTGATTTAGATAGCTAAAACAGTCTCTTAAGCATTCTTTAAAAAATCGAAATTTCTAGCGGCAAAAATCCATTATCAGGAGATGAAGAAATTCCCTAAACCTCCTACCAGTTTATATATGTTGACGGTTCGGAACCCTCAAATTCAAAAAATTCCGCACACTTTTATTGAAAAATTTAGAAATCCCCAAAATTATTTATTTATTTATCTTTTTTATTTTTTTATTTTTCCCAGTTTAATTGACGTTAATCGATGGAGCTCGACTTGAAATGTTCCAGAATTTTTTCTCGCTCTATCATCAATTTTCGGCCTTTTTTATATTTTGAATATTTTTAATTCGATAGATCCCCTCCGAAATAACGGTCACGCCCATGCATGGTGCCTTTGATTCTGACCGTTTGACCTTTGACCTTATATTTTGACCTTTGACCTTTTACCAAAGGTTTCGATGTGGGGCGATTATGGACGCATGGAACGACGGAGTTTTATGGGCAGCGCTCTTATAAAATTGGACAATTTGGATTTGGACAACGAAATCGAAGCGTGGTACAAATTATATCCAACGAGTGTAATGATCGGAGTAAATCGAAACAGCGACGAAACGTTGCATTGTGCATCGAGTCAAGATTTGGATTACGCGAAACAAAGAGCACCGCCGCCAGACATAAGCCGATAATAAAAAATTTCGTCACTTTTTCGGGCGGTTTTACCAAATTTTTGGCGGCCCTTTTACCTCCAAAATAATTGATCCTATAATGATTTTCTCCCAAAACTAGTTATTTTAACAATAAATGCGTATAAAATCAATATGCGTCGTTTAGACGGATTCTCAATCTTCCACTATCGGCAGAGATGCATGAATAATTTCTAAGGAAATCGTTGCATTTTGTACATTGGAATCAATTTCAATTGATTATTGAAATTTTTGAAATATACATACTTGGCTCGATAATTCGACTAAATTTTAAGAATCTTTTCAATTTGCTGACTCTACTGGCTTCAGTGCTTGTTCTAATATAAGCTTGATACATTTAGAGTCGAAATTTTTCCGCTTCCTTTTTTGACTGCAAATTTGAAATTTGACATTCTTGAAATTTTTCTAGGTACATATCCTCGTAGAATTGATGACACTCGACTATGGATTTAAAAAATTGGGGTATTCCGTCGCCGCATTGATTAATAAATAAATTAACCACTTGTATTATTTTATTTTTTAGCATTTTTTTGCTCCTTCGATTATAATGTCGATACCTAAAATTTTCAAGGTCATTTGTTCTATTTTTTTATTATTACCCCAAATTTCATCCGGCTCTGGGTGTCCTCCTATCATCCTGTTCCTGCTTAAAATCGTATCTCTGTTGTTGTCACCGTAAGCTGTTTTCCTTTCGATTTTCCTTAATCATTCCTGTTTCGACTTTACGGACCATTTGCGCTTCGATACAGTGCGGGTTTTCTTGTGTACTAGTCTCTTTTTATTACTGTATTACGTTTCAATTTGGCGTATATTTATATCGAATAAAGAAATTGCGGGTCTTCTATTGACGATTGACAAATTTTCGAAGTATTGGCACCGCAAGCGGACGTAGGAGCGGGGGTGGGTAGATGCTTCTCCCTCGTGAATTTGACAGATTCAAAACGAATCGACAGACCCCCAGATTTAGTTTTTGGCGTATTTTTAGGGATTTAAGCCAGTTTTGTAACTTCCAGACCCTGGGATTTCGGCTGCTCACGCTTGATGGACACAGCTTATACGGATTTTTTGTAAATATGACAGACTAGTATAGATAAAAAAATCTAATCTTACCCAGTGGCGGATCTAGGATTTCCCTTAAGGAGGGCAGTACACCAACTTTTCCGAAAACAGTCGAAAATAGGTCCAAAAGTTTGCCTTTCACGTGCGAAATCCGACCTTTTCCTTTGCTTTGTGTACTTTTGTTTAAAACGCTTTGGCGCAGCATAGTTTTTTGATTTTCGACAATTTTGCTCGAAAAAATTATTAATTCGTGTGATTTTAGCAAAATTCTGGTGCGAAGCGCCGGAAAACGCGTGAAAGTTAAGCGGAAAAACGTTTAGAAGCTCTAAATCATTGCTCTAAGCATTTGACGTATAACGTCGAAAACATTTAAAAAAGTAAAGCTTCAAAATGGAAGACAACTGTGCTTAAACAACTGTTTCTGCATTTGAAATTTTTGTCAAATATAGTCTATGAGCAAAAATATAACTTCTGGGCCGTCAAGAAAGTGAATAATGGACATTTATAGATATTATCCGACGCAGACTGCCGGAAAAATTTGAGAAATTATGATTATTTACGGTCAAAAATCGAAGCAAATTACATATTCATTCTTTAACTCGTCAATTATTTTAGGCCAATTGGGGGCTGCCGTTACTGACGGCCCTCCTTCCATTTAAGTATTGGCTTATTGTGAGTGAGATTCCATTAAATTTCGTTTCAAATCGAACTCGAAGTATATTGGTTATTTGCGTAGAGAATAATTGAAATTAAACTTGGTAAAAGTGGGATTGTTGCGAACATACGTAATCGGGAGGAGACGGGAGGTAGACAGTAGACACCCTGAGAATTTAAGAGACCATTCAAAATCGATTGACCCCAGAATGAAATTCTTTGACCTTCACCGGGGAAGGAGAGAAACTTTTACGGAGGTCAGAAATTTTCCAGGTGGGGGGGGGGAATACCTCCAACCTTTCTCCCAAGATCATGTGTGGTCGGCGCAGCCATTCTGGGGGCTCAAACCCCCCTCCACCAAAGACGTATGGTCTGGCTGGATCGTCGGATGAAAAGAGGACATTCTTGGGTATTCAAATCGAGATTGGGATTAAAAAGTTGGAAGTATAAATGTAATTTTGCCGAAGTCCAAACAATTTCACGTTTTTTGTACGTCAAGGTCAGCAGTGTTATTGAACACGCAGAATTTGGTTATGCCCGCTAACTCTTGTAGCCCCTAACAATTCTAGGTACTTCTAAACAATTTCGTCTTTCCTGTCAATTTTCGGCGCAATAAATAAAAGACAACTTCTTTGTATGTACGTAAATGTTGGCGTGATAGAGAATCTAAAGAAAACTGAAATCTCCCAGAATCTGAAGACGCCCTAAATTCAGAAGATCCTGAAATTAAATTTTAAAAAATTTTCCGGCAACTTTTCTACGTTAAGCAAGAGCTTTAATGAACGACGTCAAATAATGGTGTTTTTAGGCCTTAATTCCCGGTACTGTTTTGTCAGCTAAAAATTTTCCACACCATGGCACACCTGGGCGTTGGGGGGTATGCACCCCCAAGAAAGCAAAATAATGACCCGTCAGATTTATGCGCTTCCCGTATTAGTGTATACGGCTTTGCTCCTGCCATCAATTTTTTCTTTTTCGACCTTTAAAATTTTCGGACATTGGTCTCCCACCTTCGACCTAGTGTACCGTGTTTTTTCATCTGTTTAGCTATTCCAATCTCGCGTAAACAGAGTAACTGTCCGTGCTTTTGTCTACACCTTTGCTATATTTTATTTTGAAAATTAACACTCCCAAAGAACACGACATGGAACAAAAGCTCCCTACGATTTTTGTCTCGTCACTTTGACGAAACGCTTGGAAAAACGAAATAAACGGTAAACAGTGGAAGTTTAAAAAATTATAACACAATGGCTGTTTTAGAAGTGTTTCAGTATCCTATAGCGTCCTAGTATTTCCTCCTCACACTGCAAAGCCTAGTAAACAACTTTTGAGATATAATTTTATTATCTATTTTCCGTTAAATTAAATCCGAGCGGAACGCATACTTGCACACGTGTGATAGATTACGTATGGTTTAGGTACCTACTACTTTTTCAGGTCAAAAATCTGGAGCAAAACTTTTACTCATCAAAAGTTTGTTGGCCCAAGAGTTTGCAATCTTCTTCAGGAATGGAAACAACTTTTGATGCTTTTTAAAACTATTTTGCCATAAATTTGCTACTTCTTTGACCTTGTATAGCTAATTGCGTTAAAATAAGGCTTCGTATGTCTCGCATATATCGCATCATGATCAGTTTTGCTACGTCATGCAACATCATACAAGGTTTTGGATTTGGTCGGATTTACGTTGGCCCAAAATATTGGCGAGACGACATAAAGGATAGATATGTATTTTGAATTGACTTTTTTGCCAACGACCACCGTAAGTTGTCAAAAATTTCAGGCGCTCCGCGCCGGATATTACCTATTTATTACATTCATTCAGTTTCTTTGCGGTCTGGAAGCCATATTTTCTGAGTTTCCTTCCATGTTTTAGCATAAATTCTACAAATTTTCTGCGCTCGCGTCAAATAAGCTTCAAATTTTCTGGCTTAGCTTTTAAATGATCTAATACTAGAAATTAAAAAAAATTATTTTACGCACTTTTTCGCCAAATTGCTTAAAATTATAGAAATTTTTTAAAATTTTTTCTCCCGAAATCATTTTGACTTAAAAATTGACACTGCAAAACGGCGAAAAACGCTATTCTGCGCGTAAATGCATATTTTTCGACCTATGTTTTTAATTGTTTTGGAAAAATAGTCGGGTTACCGCCATAGGCGGGCGGCACCGAAATCTGCAAGAGGGGGAAGGGTAGTGTTAGATTTTTCAAAGGTAAAAAAATGATATCAAAAACGATTTATGGCAAAAAACGCCATTCTTCAACGTTTCTCATCGAGCACTATCCATTGGCATCATAAAATCGCGAAAAAAAACAAAAAATTTCAAGAATCGAATTCTGGGGGGTTATTCCGGTTTTTTGAGGGGGTATTTGGCCTTCTAAGGGGATTCCATACTACCAACCGCCAAAGCCCACGTCTGGCTACCGCTCCCCTTACTAAAATCGGTCACATTTGGGCACGGGAAGGGAAGTTCTAGCTAGCCCCAAAATTCAAAAAAACCCCGAAAATTAGGTTTGCAGAATTTTTCTTTTTCCTCCCAATTTTTTGACGCCAGTTAAGAGATCGATGAGAAGCGTCAACGAATGGCGTCTTGCGCCCTACCAGAATTTTCTTTACACTTTTTGATCATCAGAAAAATTTTCGATTAAGCAGAATTTAAGGGCTAAATTAATATTATTATGAATTCATTTTAAAATTAATATATTATTTTACTATTGCGAAATTGCCAATAAACATGGTCGTTATCACACGTGGGCGTGAGGGAAGGGGGCGTTTGGGGTTTACACCCCATAAGGCCGAATATCTTCCAGAAATCAAAATACCACCCCCAGAATTCAATTTTTGAAAATTGTTTCCGTTTTTTCGCAATTTTTTGATGCCAATGGATAGTAATCGATGAGAAAAGTTGAAAAATTGTGTTTTTTCGCCATTCCACAATTTTTAAGACCATTTTTTTACCTTTAAAAATCTTGCAACCCCCAGAACTTTGGTGCTGCCCACCTATGGTCGTTATCAGAATGAAAATTGATTATTTAAGCATTTTTTGGGATAAAGAATGACTTTTTAAAAATACCTATGTGAATCTTCACAGTTTTAGACCATTTTTGAAAGGTCTGTGAATGCTCAAAAATAGAGTAAATAGTTCTTGTAGTACATGTACCATCGTACTTTCTGAATATACACCATGCCTATAGACGAAATAGAATCAAGACATAATTTTGTAAATCAACTGGAAATATTGACGACCATCCGGTGGCAGCCGACGACATCTTCGTATTTGTAAGCTTGTGTCCTTAATACGCCGTTAGGTGTGTGACTTATGTCCTTGTTGATAAGATACATAGTCATAAAAATGGTCGTACCCTTAAAATAAACGAAAATTGTTAACTTTTGGGAATTAATTGAAGAAATCAGAGCTTAATATTTCCGTCCAGAAAAGTAAAGTAGTGTAAACCAAAAACTGGTGTAAACTATATGTTTGTACGGTAGTTTGTAGTCACGCGTGGACGTCGGGAGGAAGATCGGAACCCAGGGCTTTCAAATAAGCGTGCTATAACATTCAAAATTAAATTTTCGAAAGTTTTTTCGTTTTTAGCGATTTCTGATAAAAACTAGTGATCTTTTCACTCTATCACCAATTTTTTGACCCTTATTGTTCTAAAGTATTTTTCTCTCTGCCACCATACACGGGCGGCAAAGAAATTCTGAGGGGGAAGGGCTTAAATCACAAAAAAAAATTCGCCTAAAATTGCCAAAAATGTTACTAAAAATAGAATTCTGGAGGTCTACAGTAATCTGCGGGAGGTTCGACTTCCGCGGGGGTGTTTATACCCTCAGACCCCCCGATCCTATACGTGCCTGCCCACTGTTTTCGGTCTTTTTGACATTCGACACTTTAAAGGTGAAAAATGCTAAAAATTGAAACGGTAAAAAACACCCCTTGTCGAAGTTTCTCGTCAAGCCTGTCCATTGACATTAAAAATCGTACAAAAGAAAATTTCTGAAAATTCATTTCTGGGTGATCAAGAATTCAATATTCCCTATACCCACGCGTGCCTCGCGTAGTGCTCTTGTTAAAAAATCAGACTTTAGAAAATAATCCGTTAGCGGATGAAAAATTACATTTTCTGCGCTTTTCAAACCTTCTATTTGGTTTCGCTTTTGCTTCCGAAATTGTTTATAAAACAAAAAAATTTAAATGATTATTATATAACTAAAACTTGAAAAGTAAAACTTTTTGAAATCTATAAGCAGTTTTATAAAACATGGCATTTACGGTCAAAATCTCAAAAAAAACTAAGGTGAATCGGGCGATAATATTAATTTTAATCAAAATAGCGGTAGAAAAGTCGGGATTCTTAATTACTATGAATCGAATAATAATTAAAACTAATAAACTATAAATTTTTTATGGATCAAATAGAAAGCGACGCAGTCGATTTTTCACAACCACGAGAACATCCGCATATAGGTGATAGTTTTATTTAAATTTTATAAAAATTAATTTATAATTTTTTATAAGTAATTTTGATTTTTGCCTTCCTAATTTTTTTGTAGACAAGAATAAGCTGGTCACCTTTGCTCCAATCAGATCGTCCCACGCCTGGGGATCAATGCCGGAACTTTTTAAGAACGAATCAGTTTCGGGAGCCTGAATGGCCGCCGTCACATTGTCGTACTTTTTGACGACTATTTTTTTATTGCAGTCGAATTTTTCGCCGTTGGCGGTAATTTCCACTTGTCCGCCAACCTTTTCGTGCAGTTTCTCATTCGGAGATTTACAAACGTCGCAGTAAACGCATGAACATTAAATAGTTAAAAAGATATTAATACTGAAGAAATTTAAAAAAAAAACTAAACATCAAATATATTGCAAAAATTATCCGTCCAAAGATAGTAAGATTAATTAGGGGTAGCGGACACATATGGGCGCGGGTAGGAAGGTCTAAACTCAAAGTTTAAATGGAACACTAAGACCCCTTCCACTGTAGAAATTGGATTTCCGAAATATTTTCGTTTTTCCGCTATATTTTGATGTCAATGGAAAAATTTTAAAAAAGTTCAAATTTTAAAGAGAATATTCTTTTAATTTCATACAAAAATCGTCAAAAATACTGTTTTTGCCCTACTATTAATTTTTTGGCACTTATTTTCGTTTAAATGTTGACAATCCTCAGATCCCGGCATCTTAGGCGCTGCCAACATGTAAGCCGTAATGAAAAAATATCAGAAAATAATATACCTAATAATAAAACCATACGAATGGCGTAATACTGCGTCCATTTAATAAATTAATCATACAAATTAATAATACAATGAAAAAATATTAGAAAATGATGTACCTAATAATAAAACCATACGATTGGTTTAATAATGCGTTCATTTAATAAATCAACCATACAAATTATTAATATAGTAGTATATGGTTTTGCTTGATCATGCTTGTTCATGGATTATTTCATACATATACATTTTCATACAATTTTTTTCATTTGTTTTGCTTCTTGTTCATTCTGCAGAAGTTAGTGTAAACTTCAGAATTTTTGTAGTCTTTCTTTTTTTCGGTACAGTCCACGATTTAAGCCATTCGATCAATGAAAGATCGTGGGTTTCCAGTATCTAAATACTTGTGCTACAACAAAAAAATATTGAATAGGTTTACGCAAGTTCGTGGGAAATTTCAGTCAAAAAGGCTATTACCATGAACCGAAGCCTCCGCATCCGTCTTTCGATTTTTCGCACGGCATTGGCTGCGCGGACGAGCCGTTTTTCATCTCAAGGTAAATAAAGAGTGGGCCACTGAATACTTTGTGGACAATGACAGGGCCAGTTAATTGATACCAGCCGTCGCCCCGTTTGTAGTCGGGTTTAACTTGAGACGTTCGCGAGCTCGGAAATTCGATCAGATTGCCTTCGACTGAATAAAAAACATGTCGAAACTATCCAGGCGAATCGGCATATTTTGAAAAGCAACGAAATTCGGACAAAAAGGCTAGAATTACCTACCAGGCATGCATGTACAGGGGTGTTTGGGGTCTAGACCAGACATGCACGTGGGGGATTGGGGGTCTAGACCACAGGTGCACAGTATGGCCGATCTGGTGGCGGAGTCAGCCGGTCTGAGGCGAGGGAAGGTGTCAAAAATTGAGCTTTATTTGGGCCAAAATGGCCCTGAAAACTGGTATAAGCGCTAAAATAACGTTAAAAGTACGTTCTGGTCAAGTGCGTTTAAAGATAAACTTTCAACTTCAATCCATTGTTGTTGGCTTTCATTTTGCTTCATTTTCGCCGCAAAAGTTTACATGTTTCCATTCTGGAGCTCTATACC
Organism: Mermis nigrescens; assembly: GCA_036768485.1. Taxonomy (NCBI): domain Eukaryota; kingdom Metazoa; phylum Nematoda; class Enoplea; order Mermithida; family Mermithidae; genus Mermis; species Mermis nigrescens. The sequence continues at coordinate 805,463 of JAVLUZ010000144.1, forward strand.
ACCCACCAACTATGGCCCCTACGTGCGTATCTAGTCCAGACCCCTCAGAATGGAAAACTGATGAAATTTCCTCTGGAAAATGAGGCAAAGTCAAGGTAAAAACCAGATGAAAATCGAAAATTGTCTGCTAAAAGTGCTTTAAATTGACCAGAAACTGTGTAATATCGTCGTTATAACGCTACCTTGGTGCTTAAACCACGTTCTGAGCTCGTTTCTGCCCGAAAAAAAGACACAATTTTTGAACTCACTTACCCAAGTAGGCCATGCTGTGCATATGATAACTACGAATCGCAATTTGGTGGGGGTTTAGGGCATTTGGAGTTATGGTCCACATGGGTAAAAGGGCGTAGATAGCATTCTTAGGAATTAATAGGGTTCGAATTAAGTTTGATTAAAAATTTAGAATTCAGTGATTCTTAATCTAAATTTTTAATTGATTTGAATGTTTATTTAAAATCATTAGGTTTTCTTTAAATATAAGATTTAAATTGGTTAAATTGAATTGAATAATTTTTAATTTATTTATTAGATTTTATTTCAAATTTTATTTTACATCTGGATTCCAGGAAAATTCCTGTAGAATCAGGGATATTCCCACAATTTAGTTTTTGGCGATTTTTCATTGTTTTTGTTTATCGGAAACCCCTGACTTGTTTACTGTCCATGCAGGATTTGGACCCCTCAAATCCTAAAAGAACATCCCACCGTGGTGCTCAGGGTTTTATTTTTTTAAAGTTTTATAATTTGTTTTCTCATTTTTTGATATCAGGATAAAAGATTGACGATGAAGGCCGAGAATTGTGGTTTTGTTTGCCCTATTGTCGATTTCTGTCTCCCTCTGCCGACTTTAAAAAATATTTGACCCAACAGGCCATGAATTTACGCTTTGCTAACGGATGATCTCGATATTCCCCAGAAGTAAGTAAAGAGACAAGTTTACACAGGGAGCATTATTTTTTCACGAAAAAATTAACATCAAGTACTAATCGTTAATTAAGCTGGTTTCGGTGATTTCTAAGACAATTTTTCTAGACTATTTTAGCTCAATTTTCTGATTTTTCACTGCGGCTCGGACCGCTAATTTGGGCTGGTTCCAAAGGCTAGCCATGTGCACCCTTGACGCCTGGAATAAATTGAAAACATACCTACTTGAAATCATAGTAAACGAGAATCGAAGCGTTTCCATGATAATTTACTACAGAATTTTATGTAAATAAGGCCCGTAATTATTTATAAATTTAAGTCTCGTAGGTAAAATCATGGTTTTTTCAAGACATGAGCGTTGGGGATGGAGGAACTAGACTCCATGAACCCGGCGGACCCCCTCAAAATCGATACAACCCAGAATTAAATTTTTGCATGTTTTATCGGGAATTTTTATCAGTTTTATACCACCCAGACCCCAGAATTCGGCTGCTGTCCATCATGGTCTAGACCACTTACTTCACGATCCATAGAATTTTAAACAGACTTCAGAGGACTCATTGATTACGTATTCTAAATTTTGTTTGTCGTTATCGCGAATTTTTATGCTATTAGATAGATCTCGACGAGATAGTCCAGAAACTTTTGACCCTACTTTCAATTTTTGGCACTTTCTGATTTTAGAAAATTCTTGGACACACAATTCTTCGAAATTTGAGCGCCAAGCATGTGTAATTCCACTCTTTTCTTAGACCTTCCTCTCTTTTGTCAGACTCGGGATCATAAATGTACAGTATGGGAATTTTGGGGGTCAGGCCCAAAAAATTTTATTAAAAAGTGCCTTTTTTGGGCTAAAAACGAAGGGCACACGTCAAAATCAGTGTTTTTTGACGTTTCAGACAAGGCCCGTTCTTTTTAGAACATAAAAACATGAAAAATTTCTCGAACAAATTTGAAAAAATCGAGTAAATTGAACGAAATATAGTCGAAAATTGTGTATACGGCGCGAAGCGCGGAAAATTTGAGAGTTTTGAGCCAACAATGAGCTAAAAACGCTAAAAACTACACTTTTTACAATTTTTTGGGAGGTCGCGGTCATTTTGCGGGGGCAGTTGCCATTTTGGGGATGAGGAGGTCAAAACGATTGTGCCCCACTTGATTGAATGTCTTATCTCTTCGAACGTTCCACCTCTCCCAATGTCCCAACTCTTCGAATGTCCTATCTCATCGAATGTCCCAACTCTTCGAAATTCCCATCTCTTCAAATGCTCCAATCTCATCGCATGTCCCATTCACACATGCACAGCTTGGGAATGCTAAAGCGGGGGGAGGGGGGCGGGGCGAAATCTTAAACTGCCTCTAGGGCCTAAAAATGCCGAGTACGCGTCAAAAACATCGTTTTTCGGCCGTTTCTGACAATGCTCTATTTATCTACAGCTTAAAAACATAACAAAAATTATTAAGAGAAATTTTTAAAAAGTCAAACAAATCGAACAATATATAGTCATAAGGTGAGTGTAATTGCGCCAAGCGCTGAAAATTTGACACTTTTGAGCAAATATTTAGCTAAAAACGCTTAGAAAGACACCTTTCCTACGAATTCTTCAGGAAATTTTCGGAAAATCGCGTATTCTGGAGGGGGTGAAATGTCTTTTTTCTGCGGAGGAGTGGGTTTTTTTCTGGGGGGCTGCAAACCCCCTCCAAATATAATGTATGGTTCCATCTTATCGAATGTCCCACCTCTTTGAGAATCTAATTCATCGCACAGCGATTCATGCTACCTCTTTTGCGTGCTCCGCTTTTTGTCTTATATTTCCAGTTTAAGATAATTATTTGATACGTGTCCGACATGTCGAAGCTCTATGGGCATTGACAGACCTTGATTCTATTTTATTTTAAATGTTCTACTGAGAAATTAGTTATGTTTCTGAAGACCATGGCTGCCGTGGCATAAGATAACTACGTCAGGATGATATGATGCAGATGCAATTACAGTGTTTCTCACATTACAATAAGATTTGTGATTTTGCTGTCATAGGCAGAATTGACGAAATTATAATGCTATTTAATTTTAAAAAGGTGTATTACAACTCAAAATGAAATAAGGGGTGTGTGATGCGCCTCCTGAATTTGTAAAACATTTGGAAATCTGAGATATAATGAAAACTAAGGCATGATAAACAACGAAGCGCAATTCAATCATGAAAAGCAAGATAATTGCTGAGGACAAATTCATGTCTAACAAATCAGACGCACAACATATTATAGATAAGTTTGAATTTCAATCAACAGAATATCGAAAACGTTCGTTACATTCGAAGAGGTTGGACGTTCGAAAAGGTGGGACATGCGATAAGATAAGATATTTTTTGAGACAATTATTTCCATTTTGTGTCATTATTCGAAGAACTGGGACGTTTGAAGAGGCGGGATTTTCTGTCTTAGTTAATTTTCATATTACGTCACTTTGCGAACACCTGTGACGTTTGAAGAGATGGGACATTCGAGGAAGTAGTGACCATGACGTCAACCCCCATCCCCTAACCACCCCCAAGAACACGTATGCTCGGGATGCATAAATCATGCAAGCGGTAGGTTTTGAGCTTCGTTTTAAAGTTCTAAGCAGATTTGAGGGCCACAATATATAAACTAATTTAGCACTTTTTTGGTACGTAACCATTCCAATGCTACGTATTTATAAATATTTGAATATTATTTTGCCATTATTTTGTTTTTGTTATTTTCCTCAGCTTAACAACTATCTTTAAAGTACTGACTTTTCGAGCACGGTTGGTGTTGAATAACTTGAAGCTTCAGCCTTTTCGTGCGCTCCGATAAAACGCAGGCGAGTTGTAAAATAAACAAAAATGCGGCCTGGGCGTAATTCATGCTTTGAATAAAATTTCTATAATATTCAATAATGATCGTTCTGAAACTGTAATTTAATCGCATCAAACGAAAAGTAATTGCGGATGAATAGCAGACAATACAAACGCCTAAATTCTGGTGGTGGGCCGGGCTTCACAAACTTTCAAAGTTCATTGTGTCAAAAACTCGATGATACAGGCGAAATACTCCATTTTCCGTCATTTTTAATCGATCATTATTGAATGGTATTAAAAATCATAAAAAGCGAAAATATTCTTCGAAAAATTGAGAGTCCTTTGAATTCCACACCCCCATGCCTATGTGTAGAGTTATCATTTAATATATCCGAATTGGGAGCAATTTATGGACCTTTTGTACTGCTTTGGTTTTTTTATTTATCAAATTCTTCCTAGTTATTAACTCTTCTTTGCTCGTCCAGGTTTTTGTAAAAATTTAATCAAATATCATTGTTCGTTTTCATAGTAGTTTTCATAGCAACACAAGCAACAAAAAAATGGAACATATTATCGCTCGTGCTCCAAATTATTCCAGTTTGAATAGAGCGAATTTGCTTGAGAAAAAAGCAATATTCGAAAAATGAATTGAGGAAAAACTTGCAGCCTAAAGAGTGCTTACCTATGTGAAAATTTTTTTAATCTTACTCCATATTTCAGCCTGTAGTCAACATATATTTTGCCTATTCTTCAGATTACACACAATTCTTTTCATCATAAATTTATCGATGCTTCATATATTCGACTTAAGAGAGGCAGTAAGAAGAGTAGGCTAAAGGTCTAAGTCAGGGTCGATGATTTCGATAGAAAAAGAAGATATTATTATTCTTTTATATCTATCAACTACGCCGAATACTATGGAAAAATTTTACGAAATAATTAGTGAAATTCTTCTAATATACGATTATCATCTGCATTATAATAATTACTATTATCATCTGCATCACACTGTTTGAGTTGGATAACTTTTGATAATAATACATAAGCGCGTAAAAACACTTCTGGACATGAACTGATATTCTATTTAATTTAAAAAACAATCATTTGCAAGAATTTATTTTCTCATAAATGGCTGAGGATATGGAGAAGAAAAAAGCAATATTGTCTTATAGTTAATAAAAGATTAATTCAGACTTGCTTTTTGATACAACCAGTGTTTTTTTGTACTCGGCAAAGATTTTCCCTGATGTTCAAAGACTTTTCGGGATCGTTTTTGTACATGTACAAAGATTTTTTTGAGGACAAAAGTTGCAAAAAAGGTCTAAAATTCGCAAAAAATTGGCGCTTAGCGCCAAAATGAGCAATTGTGTGTTCGATATACCTTCATACTGGCAGAAATTGCATTTCAAAGAAAATGTCAAATTTTTCGGCGCTTTGCGCCGTTTTAAGACGATTCTTAATGATTTTTGCTCTTAGAGACCCAGGAATTAGCTAAAATACACTACCAAACGTCGAACAACTCTGTTTTTACCACACTAAAATCGCTACTGTACCACATTATAATACACAAAAATTTGCATGTACAAAATGTACAAAGACTTTTGGGGACCATCTTTGTACATGTACAAATGGACCTTGTACAAAAAAAACACTGGACACAACCATTAATTCCGATTTGATTCAAAACATAGGTGGGAAGTAAGTCAGGTATTCATTATTTAAAAGCAAAAATGTATTTCGACTTCCTTAATTTATTGGTTTTTTTTAATTTAAAATTGATTTATTCGAGATAAAAATTTATTGTGCCTGCTAGCACATATTAAAGTCAGGTACGAGTGAAAAATTAATGCCGAAAATGATCAGGAAGCTAGAAATAAGCCGAAGACTGCTCAAGGCAATAATGATATCAATGCACAGAATACGAGTTAAAAGTAAACCAGTCGCGGTGGTGCGAACGTGGTTAAATTTCCAAAAAATCATCTCAATCAACACATCCGGATCCATCGCCCAAAAAAATTTCGTTTTATGAAACGTGTTCGTTACTGGTTTCTAACCGACGCACGTAGTACGTGTCAATTAAGCGCACATAGGTATATCGCATTCAAAAAAATAACGAGAATTAAGTGATTGGTGTAGAATAGGTAGGACCTTAAAATTCGTAAGGGCATTATTTTGCCCAAAAAATTTCCCACGCATTAATTTTTCACCGGTGTTTACACCAAAAAAGGTTACTTTCGTCCGTCCGCGGTAGTCGTAAAATTGTCACGAGAAAAAATAACTCGTTCAAAAAAGAATCTAACCCACGTCATTGCACTTTCGTTAACGAGCACTTTAAAAAACAATCGCAATTTGCTTTTTTTCATGAATTACCTTAAGGTTTTTTGTTTCCAAGATCACTATTGCACAATTTAACATTTCAACATTCCTGAGATAGAGCAACTATGTTGGAACGTTTAAAACGCTGCGAAAATTTCGCAATGGAAAAGCTATTAAAGTAAATTAAAAAATTGCAAGTATAATTACTATAAATTTTTTTGGAAAATCAAAAAATTTTAATTGTCATGAAAAGTTATAAATTAAAATAAGCTAAAATTATTGAAATTATAAATTATAATGGTATTCTTCAAAAATTATCAAAAGGCATAAAGTACTGTATTGATATTTAAAAAAAAATGTTATAACTCGTGGAATTTCAAATGCAAGGCATAATTGAACTTGTGGACAGCAAGTAAAGAGAAAGGCGGAGTCGATTGAAGATAAAAAACCTGAGATGTTTACCTCCACTAAGCTGAAATGGCACAAGATAACGACATTAGAATTGGGCAAAAGGCCCACATTGCGATTCATGCTTTTCAAATCACCTTATACACTTCAAAGATTTTAATTTCATCATGTTTTAACCTTGAACCATATAACTATATATGGAAGGTTAAGATTCGAATCCTGTGGGCGTCCGACCATTTTCAAAGCTAAGAATAAAGTCAACGATTTATTGGTAGGAGCAATAACACTCTATTTTGACATTTTTTATCAAGTTTTGTTCCTTAAAATAAAAAGGCTAAAAATAAAAAAATCCGATAAATTAAATTTAAGGACGTGTTGGGGATTTTCATGACTGACGGATCTGATTCAACCCTTACTGATGTTAGCATCATCATGTAAGTTTTAATTTTTCAATTTTGCTCAAAGATCAAAACAGCCAAAAATTATACTATCGACCAAAAATAATTTTTCGACCTTTATCAGAGAGCTCCTCCGCTAGATCACCAAAATATTACGAAAATAGCTAATTGAAATTTCAGGCAGGTACGTAAAGTCAATTTAATGGGGTCTTCATGCTGAATTCCCAAGCCCCTCCTTTGAGGAGCCCCACGCCCATACATGATCTTGAAGAGGGTTTGTGGGATTCCACACTCTAGAGGAAATTTAACCCTTTCCCCAGAAATGTTTTAACCCCCTCCTCCTTATCAACCGGAATATGCTCGCGATTTTCGGAAATATTCTAAAAAATTCATAGAAAAGGTGCTGTTTTAAGCGTTATTAGCTACATATCTGTTTGCTCAAAAGTGTCAAATTTTCGGCGTTCTGCGCCATAGACTCATTTTTTGAGTATATATTTTGTTCAATACAATATCTGATATTTAATCGAAATTTTTCTACGTTTTTACGCTACGCTCTGGGGAGATGGGCATTGTCAAAATCGTCGAAAAAGGATGTTTTTCACGCGTATCCATGTTTTTCAGCCCTTAAAACATTCTGTAATTTAGAGCCCCCAGAATTCCCATGCTGTGCGTGTCTGTCCATGCCCTTGCTAGGTTCGTTAAATTTAATGGTGTCCTGCAGGTCACTAAATGATAATTTGCCTTCATTCGATGTACAATGATCAGTCGGAAATTTTCCTACAATACGTTTGAATAAAGTCAGATTCAATCAAGCGTCTTAAAAACCAAATAGTTAATTGCGAAAAAGGGTTTGAAAGTTCCCGGAAACGTATAAAAAACTGGCTCCAATTCCTGATTTTATATATACTACACGCAGTAAGATTAGCCTCAGGCGAACGTTTCCAGCGATA